>JAWQUT010000765.1:0-17229 GCA_033807755.1 Ellobium chinense
AATTCTGTGTGACCCAGTAGTATTATAATTGCTAATGATTAAATTTTGCTTATTTTTATTTCCAGGAAACTATCCGCACAGCTTTCAAGGATTGTACAGTTCTCACAATAGCTCACAGGATCAACACAATCTTGGACTATGACAGGTACTATCAGTTTCACCCGCATGCATATATAGTATGAATACATGCATTCATGCGAATCCCGCTTAAACCTGAAACTTTTATTTAATTAACACATTCTAAGTCCTGATTTGTTCCTTCTTTGCCATCAGTTATCAAAGGTGGAGTTCTTGATTAATTAGATTCAGTGTTCATGTTAAAATGAATTCTGTGGTGCTGCGGCCATGGCCGAGTGATACAATTTACTACCTTTTATAAAGCTAGAAAGGGACTCATTGAAATAGCCACAGGTCATTTGGCTTGAACTTCATATAACGTCAGAACAGACTGCCAAGTACGTACATGTATTACCCCGTCTTTGGCAATGAACTGTAATCTGTGCTAATTCTATCATAATACATTAAGACTGTGGAATGAGTTGCTGGAGGATGCAAGCAAAGCAAATCATTCAAAGAATCCAGAAGCAAATCATTATTCTTCTAAAGCAAAACTGAGGGCATTAGGATACGTTTAAGCATGAATATATTCGGTATATAAAATATTATCTATCTGTTTAACTGCTGTGTGTTCAAATTTTATCTGTCACCTGCCTCTGATCAAGTGTTATAAATTCACATTTTGGTAACTTTGTGTATAGTCTGATGTTCCTTTCATTGGGTCATTCTGTTGTAGCATGTGCCATCAATAAATTAGCAAAATTGGAGTTAATGAAAACTATCTTTGCTTTTTGCCTCTCCTGTAGAAGTGTGACTCAGCACATACTTGTGCTAGACTTTTGTCTTGTAAAATGATAAGGCTGTTATGATTTCTCTGATGCCAGCAATGTCCTTTAATATATTTGATCATTGTTTAATTTCAGAGTGATGGTCCTGGACAATGGTCAGATCACTGAGTTTGCGCCCGTCAAAGATTTACTGAGCAACCCCAACAGCATGTTCTATGGTTTGGCTAAGGAGGCTAAAGTTGTATAAAACTGACGTTCTTTTTTTAGTTTAAGATAAGATAAGATAAGATAAGATAAGATACGTTCATTCATCCAAGTTTAAGGCTCAGCTGACATTCTTTTGACCATGCCTTTTCCACAGTGGGCTGAGATTAGTCTCTAGACAGCAAGGTTGGGCAAGTTCACCTTAAAACTCAGTTCAGTTCCACTAGATAAAAGCCCT
This sequence comes from Ellobium chinense, assembly GCA_033807755.1. Taxonomy (NCBI): domain Eukaryota; kingdom Metazoa; phylum Mollusca; class Gastropoda; order Ellobiida; family Ellobiidae; genus Ellobium; species Ellobium chinense. Next base: position 1,288 of record JAWQUT010000765.1, read on the forward strand.
CAGATCAAGTGTAGTTCAGTTCCATGAAAAATTCCGTAGTTTTCAGATCAGATCAGTATCCTTGGTTTTTGAAATTGGTACGCGGGTTCCGATTTCTGAGGTAGATGTGAACTGAGCTAACTGAAATTTAAATAGAAAATAAAGGTTTAGATCAAGCACCCAAAATAGCTTCAGTTGAGATCCAAATCAGTTCATCCAAAATAGCCATCAGTCTCAGATCAAGTTCATGTCAACTGAACTGAGTTCACAAAACTGCGTTCATCTTATCTCAGTTTTGCCCAACTTTGCTGGACAGTGATCTGGATACATGTACTGTAGTTGATCCTAGTGTCCACTCATTTCAGGATGTACGATAAGATACTTTGTATCTGAACAATTTCAAATAGCTGGTTAGACTTGGCTTTTTGTAACACGTTGTCAGTGTTACATACTAGTGAAATGTCCTTTCTCCTCCCGTCCTTCACCCCCTCCCTCCCCTCCTCCCCCACGGGATCTGCATCTTCCCTCTATATCTGTACACTCAGCATGAAAAAGACCACTGTCCCCAGAGCCCTGTGAGAGTGTTTCTTCACATCAGTGACAGCTGCTTGAATCTGCGTGTTGTGTTTTCTCGCATGTAATACTGTTAACTTGCACAATGTGAAGAGGACATAAACTTCAGTCATTCTTATCACTGTGCTCAAAAAATCATGTTCAAAATTACTAAAATCAAAAGTGAATTTGACTGTATATAGAATTGCATTCATTTCGTACCATAAAATAAAAATACTTGTACATGTAACCATAAAACAAGTTTCTTATTTCATATTCATTATTTTAATATGTGATATGTAATGAATTGTTATTCTCATCTTCAATGATGAACTTTTTGGAATGGTTCATACTGGTCTTTGACACCTATTGTTTTTTCTTCTTTTGGCCCTATTAATATTTTGTGTTATTCTAAATATACCACTGTGATTTGGGGAAATTTCTTCCATGGAGGTTAAAGTACTTCTTTTGCCCGATCTTTTAACGGGAAGAAAAAGGGGGGTCAACGCCCAAAATTTTTCACAAATGTCTTTTGAAAAAGATCACCTCAAATTCTGATCTGGTCCCCAATTTTTCATTTGGCTGGTTTTGACCGCGTGCGAATACATAGGCCTACACATTTTATTTTTTTATCTAGAAGGCTCAAATTGTAGCTGGAACTTTAAAATTGGATGCTTTAGTTGGATCACAGGTCATTTTACACATTTTTACACCCTAACACTGGCTGGCAGGGCCCCAAAAAAGGGGGATTATATATGTTAGCGGATTAATTGGGTTGTACACAATAGGTGTCACAAACCTACTGGCCTGTAAAGTGTGAAAGGTTGAGTCCTTCCTGAGCATATTTTACACTCATTTGATCTGTCATCTAAAACTGAATTTACTGAGCTCACTTCATATCGGTCAGCTCCAACAAGGCTCATTTCCACTTTAAGCTAAATTTGAATGTAAACAGTACAGTCATGTGGTTGTGTCATCCCATCTCGCTTCCGAAAGAACAAGAATGATCTGTCAGTATAAGCCAATGTGAAAGACCATATAAGACAATAATTTTATTTGGCAATGAAAAAGTATAAAGTGGAAATGATTGTTGTTGGGATTATGGCTTGCGATGCCAAGATGACCTTAATGACCTTGCATGCATAATGATTGAGAGTGGTCTACTGGTTAACAGTGTGTCTAAATTTGAAGCAAGCTGTTTTGGCAATATATATATTGCAATAAAAATATTGATAAATGATAGCAGTGGCAGAGGTTGAAACAGCAAAACATGAATGTTGAAAACAATTCTGTACATTTAAAGGGATTTTTCAATCTGTTAAGTATTTTGTGAATTATTATCTCCCAATGTAAGAGGAGAGTAGGGGATATAGAAAGGGAATTTGCACACTTGTAAGTTTTTCTCAGTCCGAGTGAGAGATAACGTGTACAAGGTAAGGATTTGAGATACTGCTTGTATGTGTGTAAAGCTGTTCACAGAAGAATATACCGTACTTCTTTCATGTGAAGCATAATTTGAATTTAGCAGATGCTGTGAATTTCACATTAAATGTGTTCAAGAGTATATAATTTTGTAGTGTTTTCTCCAGATCACATGTTATGGGGGAGACATTCCCTCTTGTCATAAAATTAATTGATTTGTAAAGCTTTAGAGAAATGTTAGGTTTTTCTCAAATAATGGAAAAGAATACAGGAAACAAGGGGAGATTGGCATTCGATGTATTTTTAGAGGGATTTTGAAATTTAAGGGACGAATTGTGCAATCATGTGATCTGGAGAAAACACTGATTTTATTTGTGTAATTATTTCCAAAAACAATGGCAAAATTCTTGTATAAATTTTGGTTTCCGAGTGAGACTATAGTGAATGTTTGAATGGATTTTATGTAATAAATTTCTGTAAACTACCATCTTATTATTATTTTAACGCCAACGGGTGTTTCATGGATGATGGGTTGAGGTCAAGATGTGTGTAAGTTTGTTCAAAATAACTTTTCCTGTCACCTTGATCCAGTGTTGCCACTTTGATCATGTGCTTTTTCCCACTCCTGAGAGTGAGTTTTGCCTACATTTTCCTACGAACTATATTGAAGAAAATGTCGTGGAAAGAAAGCCTATACTTTTACTGTTTAAAGGAACAAAACCAGACATTTTTACCTACCCCACCCTATGTTTCATCATTTTCCTAACAATTACANACCCCATTAGTTATAGTGTAAACTAATTTTGTGAGTACAAAGTAGTTAATGCTTGCGCATTCCCGATGGAATCTCCTACATTGAAAGAATTGCATTATCCTGTCTGCCTATTCAACGCTACTAAGGATGTTTTGGGCACTAATGCAATGATATAATTTACAAATTGTAAGGCATCATTAATGCGCAAGCTCTCAATTTCCGTGTCTTCAGTGTCATTACACAAGGTTAGTGATCTATATCCCAGATTGATATCCTAGCGCCCAGACCTCATAATATCCTTTTTCTCTGTATCCATAATAAGATGTTTAGAGTGGCACTTGCTAAAATTAGATTAGGATCACACACATTTATGTCAGAAAGAGGACGATGGGGAAGACCAAACATTGAATATAAAGACCGACTTTGCCCCCAGTGCCTAGAAGTAGAAGATGAATACCACTGTTTGGTGATGTGTCCAAAATTCAGTACGTTAAGAAGGAAATATTTACCTGCTCGTCTTTTAATAAAACCAAGTATGGCAAAATTTGTGAATGTATTAATGAAAGGAAATAGTGATGAAATGGATAAGTTGGCAATTTTAGTTTATATAGTGATAAATGAATATAACAAAGAGCTGTGAGCAAGATAACGGTCATTCTCTGGCTCTGGTAAAGTAGGAATGTATAAATTTAGGAATTTAGAAATATGATGAAAGGTAAAAACGGTTGTAAGAATGAGCAAAAGTGAGAAAGACTGCATGAATGAAGGTGGGAGAAAGAGGAGGGTAGAATAAAACTGGGATGTGCGCATAAATGTATAGGATTGAAGTTGTGTATATTGTACTGATATGTTGTTTTTTGTTTTTGTTTTTTTTTTCCTTTTTTTTCTCTAAGCAGCTTGTTCGTTATTATTCTTTCCTCTTGGCAAATATGCTTATTGTGTTTTCTTAGAAAAGTTATTATGTAAGGATTATTACTGTGAGTGTGAAGTAAAGTGTTTGGCATATGCCTAATAAAGATATGAACTTGAACTTGAACCTTATCTATAATCCGCTTAATCTGGCAATCACTTGGAACCGTACTCAATCCTTTGGAATCTCGGGACCATATTACTTGGAATCGAGTCTACTTTATAATCAGAAAAATCGCCCATCCTTGTGTCTAAGGTCAGGGTTGCCGAAGGATAACGAAAGACAGATCATTCTGCACACGGTGTCTCACTCACATTATGACGGGATGACTTGACTACCGATGCATACTAAAAAAAAGTGATATTTGATAAATAATGACAGTAATGACTATAAACCACTTTTTAAGGTTTAACATGGTTTATGTACAAAATCCGGTATGAGGACGATATGAGACCAACCACTGCCGCTCAATCCCATGTTTATACAAATATTATAGGTATTCCAGCAGACCACAACACTCAGGAAATGTTCTGATTTTCCCAGAAAGCAAACAATGCTGCTGGCATTTTACAGACACTGGTCAAAAACAGCTGGCAATATCCTCCACTGTTTATGACCAATTACCTATTTAACAGACGGATAAACAGAATAGAAATGGATAATTTTCCCAAATGCAAAGAATGGTAGACTAACTTTCGAACCACCCTGGGAGCGAAAAAAACCTTCTGGCCATGTTCTGCTAAACAGCTTTGTAAATATGAGAAACAATAAAATTGTGGACATACTATCCGCTGCATAGGTGTGTGCTTGGATATCATTGTGTTTTGGGATATCATAAACAATTTTCCAGCAAAGTGATACCAATTAAGCTATAATATAAAAACAATCTTTAAATTAACAAAGATAAAAAACAAAATGCCCCATTAGCAAGTTACCGTCACCAGCGAGTGGTCGCGTCCATTGCTCTTTACACATGCTAATTTCAAAGGATGATTTGTCTTTCTCCGCCTGATGTCAGGCGTGAAATTTTGCATGATAAGGCCAACTACATCTGGGAACCTTGGACATGAATTTTATTACAATATGAAATGCCGAACCAAATCTTCTATTACTATTTTAAAATAGTTCGAAGTAAAATCATGAATTATACTTGAACATCTATAACACCACCCAGGGGATTCAAGGACTTAATTACAGGAAAATGAGCCAGTATATTTCCGCCATGAGCATGGAGAAAATCGAGCCTACGACTTTTTGTCCACTGAGTGGACGTAGTATCCAGCCGGCCTTGTTGCTGTTTGAGTGAAAACGTGGAGTGGATCTTTTTAAAATTTAAACTGTTAGATAGAATGACACTTGCTTTATGAATGGGGCAGGCAATTATGAAACAAACATGGTCTTTACAAAGGATTTTGCTTCTCCGAACCCCACGAAAACCGTCGACAATACGTGTATTTGCTGCCATCGTCGTACACTCTAGTCGCCGCATGTATAATCCTGGAGTTAATTAATGTATTGCAGTAACCACATTACTCTTTACGAAATTGGCTCGGTGGGCACCATAGATAATTTTTCAGAGAGAAAAATTACTGGAAACAGAAAAAATATTTTTGACATGCCTGTCCACCTTCTGCAGATGACAAGAGAAACAGGAGAGAGTATGATGCCATCAGAAATAAGAAGACATATAATAGGTCCAGATGTTTCAAATTACAATACTAACATTATATAAGGAAATTTAAAACTTTAGACTATCATTTTAACAAGAGTCAAACAAGGCATTTCAGCATCATATTCGTTTCCAGCATCCCGAAGTTAATTTAAAGTCATATTTGGTCCACGAGGAAATAAAAAATTCAAATTTTGTTGACCAATGCAATAGCCATAATTTATGTTAAAAAGGGACATTAAAATACATCACATACAAATTTACCAACTTACCTATCATCCTCCTGATCACTTACAGGTCCAGACAAGCCTTATAAAAAATGACGACCACCTGTTAAGGCAATCAGGTTTCGTTTATTTTCTTTAATCAACCTCGATAAGACGACCATCTGAGTAACTGCCAAGCCATGTACCGTCAGTTCTCAAGGTTTTAACATTATGACGAAACAATATAAGAAAAGCGGGAATGAGAAAGCAGTCGCTGCCGAAAGCAGGAAGAAGTTTCCCACAGCCCTATCCACCACAAAGTCTGAGAGAAGTTAAACCCCTCCAAAGTCAGTCCTTCTCAAAAACAAAACAAATGGAAAGACAACATGAAAGATATCAGCCTGAGTCCGACAGCATCAATGCCTTTGGCAGAAAGGAACAGACCACATCTCCAGGTTGAGGGATGGACACTGTAGTCTATGGGCCCACCTGAACACATCTGGTCTCAGAGAATCTGCTACCTGAGTCTGCGGAGCTCCACAAATAGGTCCAGAGCCCAGAGCCAATTCTAGAGGATTGTCCAACCTACGCTAGACGGAGGTTGGAATCCGGCTGAGTGCAGTGACAGTGCAGCCCAGCTGAAGAGGCAACTATTATGGCACCAGCAACGACCTCCTGTGCACCTTCCTGTATGCGAGCAAAGCTGGACTGAGCCGTTAGCATAGTCAAATTTATATGGAACGCTGAAGAAGGAGAAGAAGACGAAGAAGAAGAAGAGAGAAGAAGAAGAAAAAGAATAAAAAGAAGGAGAAGGAGGAGGAAGAGGAAGAAAAAGAGAAAGATCAGAGTAAGAGACCATCTTTCTGTCTAATGTGAATTTAGCCACATGGTTCATTCACAAGCTGTTGGCTTTTTTCCTCCGTCTCTTTTTTAACTAAAAGGTCAAGCAAGAAGATGTACACTGTATAAGACGTCCGTCAGTGGGAGAATTTTATTCATAATAGTAAATAATTTCAGACATTGACATTTTAGTTGCAATGATTTGTATAATGTAGAAAAGATAGTATTATTATCAGATTGGTCTTGCTTTTATCATAATATTATTTTAAGCACATCCGCCATTGTTGTTATTAATTAATCCTATTAACTGCTCCTTGTCAGTCATTTTGTAACATATTTGGATGTTCATATGCCCTTGTGATAGTAGGCAAATTATGTTGAGTCTTTCTTGAGTTTGGAATCTCCATACAGGCAATATCACCTCAAAAAGTCCGAGTGGAAAATCTCAAGACGCATGAAAGAAATTGTCTTTTTAAAAATAAATTGTAGAAGTATCTAATAAAAGTTTGAAATTATCCCGATAGGATGTTCAATTAAAATACAACGCAGGAGATGTGTGTGTGCATGTGTGTGTGTGTGTGTGTGTGTTGTGTGTGTGTGTGTGTGTGTGTGTGTGTGTGTGTGTGTGTGTGTGTCTGTGTTTCTGTGTGTCTGTGTGTTTACGTGTTGGCTTGTTTATAATTGAACTTGGAAGATTTTTTAAAATTAAATGTGGTAGTCAATTTCGAGTCAATCCACTCCAAATCGCGGACCTCGTTGTAAGTTTTAGATCAGCAAGTCTCAAGTCTAGTCCAAGACTTTGCAAGTCTAATTTTCGTCTGATCATTTCCAAAAGTTTTGCAAGCCAAAGCAAGACAATTTTTGACTCGAGTCAAACTTGAGTCCAAGTCAGCAAGTAAAGTCAACAGCTCTGCCATGCGATTATGTTGGCAAGAGAGGAGAAAACTTTAAAAATGATCTTATGTTATCTTGTTTCTCCCTCTCCTTCTTCCTCTCCCTTTCTATTCTTCCTTTCTCTTTCATCCCGTTTGTTTCTCTCTGTCCCTCTTTCTCTTTCTAAGTAATGAAGGAAGAATCTAAGTACTGTAAAGGTATAGGTTCCCTCTTGTTTAGACTTATGGTTATCAGCCGTCGTTCTTATCAGTATACGAGGGAGGTTTTATAAGTTTTCGACACAAGGAATTAAAATGCTAAATAAATTTCTTTATTCTCTTCATAAATGGCGAAGCTGCACGCAAGAGAGAGAACTGCATTAATCAGCGAACACTGAGCTAACAACGTGTGGCTGAGAAATGGAGGAACTTAGAGGTAAGGAGGGAGACAGAGAGAGAGAGAGGGGAGGGGGGAGGAGTTAAGAATTTAAGGGCCAATAAAATTGCTGTCCCCGTCTCCAAATGCTTCTTTAGGAGCTACTCAAAAATGATGACGACGAGATAGTTTCGAACTGCAATTATAGTCCAGGAAATAATGAACGCGGAGAGAGTCTGTGCCCGTGTGTGAAAGAGAAAGGATGTGTGAAGACAATTTTCGAGACGTTAACGAACTCTGGGTGCAGGAATAGCGCGTTTCCCCTTTAACCTTATCCTCTCTGCCTTCTCAGTCACGTATTTCCTGACGCTCCCAGATCTAACCAGTCGCTAAAGCAAATATAAAGTGCGATTGAGTTGGCGCTATGTGGAGTCATTATCAACTGTTTAGCCCTCCGGAAGGCAAGCGTAAAGAGCATAGGTGGCTAATGTGAGCAGCTTAAAATTGGTACATAATGAGTTTGAAATATATCTAGGAAATTTTCTCTAAAAGATTGGCATGTTTAACTAGACTTGAGTATGGAAGCATTTATCAAGCATTTAGTATTCTCGAATATTTACAGAGGCAAAGAGTTTTTATTGCATAATTTGATAGCGCGCTAATTAAAAAGATCGTTCTGATGTGCAGGGGTTCAAACATTAAAGATGGAGTACGGTACAATCAGATCTTGAATAACCAAGTGATCGTAACGTTACGGCAAAACTGGAGGTTTTTTCTGAAACCTGAATGTTTTTACAGTGCTGCTGACGTCACCAAGGAAATTGATGGCGCTCTTTTTTGGCTGGCTCCCAATCCATATATACCTTTAAGTACATGTGATCTAAGTACGCCATTCGGATCATAAGAAATGCCCTGATCATGTTCTTATGGCAATGTCAAATTTTTAACTTCTTGAGGGGTATAGATCATTTCTGTTCTGATGTCCCCAATTCTTATTAGATTCTAATCAACAGCGAAACAATTACACGTAGGTCTTTTCTCTAAATCAATCAATTTCTTAAGACATCATTTCTCTGTAGTGGTGGGCAATATCGTTTCTGAGTATCGATACATTCGATACATAGGAATTTCGATAAAGTACGGCGTTATTCTGATCCCCACTCGAACCTCAATAACAGTCTGTAAAACGCCTAACCAAAGAGTCAACTGTAACTGAAGGTCTTCAGATGGGGATCGACAATATCAGATCAATTTTGATCCTATTCCGATCCGCATTACCAATCCAATTACTGGTTTTTGCAGTGTGAAACCAGTTAGCAGGAACGAAAGTATGGAAATTAATTTCGATCTAATTCCGATCCTCAGGCCTAGCCTAGTTACAAAACTACCGGAGCATAGACTGGTCAAACTTGTATTTAATAAACTGATGACTAACTTTAGAAATGGTAAAAGTTCATCATGGCCTCATGTAAGATATATTAATGACATCTTAACAGAATCTGGCATTGAACACTTGATGACAGCCAATGACCACGCTGCTGTTTTACCAGTTTACAAAAGAGTCAGCCGTTCTTTAAAGCATAACTTATGGAAAAATGCAGTAGAAAGCAAGAAGTCCCTTAACTTTTACTGTAAAATCAAAACCCATGTTTACTTTAAACCATATTTGATAAGCGGCCTCAATTTTTATGCAAATACATTGAAGTTCAGGGCACGAATAAATACACTTGGTTTAAGAAAGGATCTGTTTAACAGAAGTATGACTGACTCTCCACGATGTATATTATGTTCTTATGGTGAAGAAGATCTTTTCCATTTTACATTCCTATGTCCCCTGTATAGAGAAGAAAGAATCAAGTTCATAAATACTTTACAACACAACCTTTTAGATACCCCTAATCTATTCCAGTTTTATATGTCATTACCTCCCTATTCTAAGATGTTGATTCTATTAGGAGAAAATATTTTACATGACAACATCAACAATGAGACTTTCTTAAAATTTGATGAAGCTTTTAAACAGTTCCTTTTAGAGGCCTGGGAGAAGAGGAAGTTTTATACTAATTGATGTTTTTTACTCTGCTGTAGTTTGCTTGTAATGTTCCAGTTATTTGTATGTTCTTAAATGCCTGTATCTTAGCTAACACCTTTTATTTGTATTGTATCGTCCTTGAATGCAGCCCCGATATAAAGGGGTTATTTGATAAATAAAATAAATTGTTTCCTCAATGCAAGACCTATCAAATATATCGAAAGTATCGGAATTACTTTCGAGACACAATCCTAAACTTGCTTCCCGTCTTCTCTGTCTAAAGGTTAGCGGTAGCAAAAGGTATCGAAGGTATCGAAAATATATCGAAAGTATCGAAATGTCTACCAGAATTAAGTATGAAAATTAAAATATAATCGATACTATTGATACTTAGAGTGTGACGGCCGAGCATCGCGTATTCAGGTATCAATCCCTACCACTTCTCCGAAACCAAATGACATACAGCTAGATCAACTTAGATCGGTTTTTTTTTTAATACACGTTATTATCCTTCCTTTCATTTTAGTAGGCCTACCTTCTACAGTAATTGAATATTAATATTAATATCTTTTTGAAGGTTTATTGACGTATTTTTCAGAACTGGCAGGGCACCTCTGAAACTGAATCACTTAAGTGAAAAACGTAATTGCAGATTTATTATTAGTAATGAAATCAATCAAAAATTATATATTCTGTCCTCCCTTTCCTTATCTCAAACTTTCTAAATTATTTTGCGCCGAACAGAGTTTTACCGTGATACTCGAAAAATTGAAACACTTAAAGTAAAGTGCTTAAGTTTAGATTTAATATCTTTCAAGTGCACCAGAACTCGAGAATTTGACCTGTTAATGCCAGTTTGAAGTTATCGAAACGTACCTACAATACTATAGAGGTTATAAGCTATAACTTCTTAATGCTTAACTCATTGAAAGTGTTTAAGTGAAGCAGAGCATTTAAAGCGTGCTAATCAGAAAATCAATCAAACTTCTTCTCTCTCAAATCTTCCAGAGAGGAACAAGTTGATCGCAGATTACCCCTTTTTAAGGAAAAATTACTGTTAAGAATTCAATTCCTAAATTATTATCAAACATTTCTTTAGTGTATTTCTTTCGCGTGGCACAGGCTGGTGTTAAAATTATCATTTACCAATACTTAAAAAAATCTTAATTTGTCATTAGGAAGGCTACAGTGTAGGCCCACATACTATGTCAAAACATGGTTACTTTCAAATTAGGGCTAAAGATGAAAGAGGATATCTGAAAATTAATTTAGCGTCAAGATAGATATTTTCATGCGTATATTATGTACTTAAACTGGACTGTTCGTCATGGAAACTTGTTGGAGACGCAATGAACCTTTTCACATTACGCCTCTGTAGTGCGTGCCGGCTGGTTAGAACAACGCGTAATATATATAAGATCATCACTTTTCTTTGGATTGCTTTCTTTTTTCCACAGTTCCAGACTGAAACAGATGTTGAAGACAAAGAAGTTTTTGTAGTTTTTGTGATACTTGTTCATATTAAATGTAAACCGAACTGAAATTATCAATTTCGTTAAGGCCTTCTGATATATTTACAAAGTGGACATACGGAGTTATTAGCTTTCATAAATGGAAGTTTTAGGTGATATTTATATCTATCTTGATCAAACAGGACCGTAGCTTCTTGCACATGAGAACCAGTACCCTTTTTGTGAAAAATCTTCAAATCAGCGTTCACGTTTTTGTGGACAAGTAAATACTTTAGAAACAAGGGCTTTCTACTGAAAAACTGTCGGTCCTGTGCTGCCCCAACTGTAGATTCTCTAACGAGTTCTCAGATTTTTTGTGAGCTAAATCTTCTACTTCAAAAGCAGTAATTATTGGAACAGTCGCTAAAATGTTTCAATTTTCAAAAGCAAACTTTGACAGTGTTACAGTAGCAATAACTGCCTATGAGTGTCGCACCTAGTGTCCTCTTTTCTGATCCTAACCAATCTTCCTATATCATCAGTCGTCATACCTTTGGCAATTTTGAAGAACTTTAAACTCGCACACTTTGGTAGCATATTTGTTGATAAATCTCCGAGAAATATGTCCAAGCCGAAACGTTTTATCGGCCATCATGCCAGACTGCAGATACTTTATTTCGTTTTGATCAGAAGACCATGATGGTCTGTCCCTGTAGCCATTTGTTTTATTCAATATTTAAAGTACTGGCCTGTGACTGGTAAGGGTGTTTAGCAATGGAGACTAGGGTAAATGAAAGTGTATCTAAGGCAGATGACATCAGCGGCGATCCTCTCATCACCCCTGATATGCTCAAACACTTCACTTTGGTGAGTTACTGCATCTTGACCGGACCCGTTTGCTTCTTTGGCATCATTTTCAACGTGATCAACCTCGTCACTTTCGTCAAGATGGGTTTGAAAGACCCTGTCATTATCACACTGGCCAGTCTGGCTGTCGCAGATGGATGTTCGCTGGTACCGCTCCTCTGGATCAGCATCTGCTACAACCCTCTGTTTGTGCGGGCGTTCCCAAACCTCGACTTCAACGGAATTCAGCACGTCACTGCCGGTTGGCCACACATCTGTCTTACTCGTATCACTGGCTGGTTAACAGCTCTCATAACCTTTGAGCGATATCTCTGCGTAGCTTTTCCTCTGAAGGTCAAGTCGATTGTAACCCCCGAGAGAACGATAGTCGCTGTTTTGGCCAGTTTTGCCATAATGATCGCTAGTTTTATCCCAGTGTACCTAGGGATAGGTCTCGGCTCCTATTTTCAGCCTCCGACCAACCAAACCATTATCAGTCTTGCGTACCGTCCAAACGGACACACTCTTGAAAATGGAACAGTTTCGTTCATCACCTTCGCTCAGCTGACCTCATTCGCCCTTGTTGTCATCTGCACAGCTGGCTTGGTGCAAAAGATCAAGAGCAAAGCCAAATGGCGCAGTGAGACTTCATCGGCATCCAAGAACGAAAGTACGTCGACCAGAGACAAGACCGTAGTGAAGATGGTCATCTGTATTTCCGCCATTTTTATCACTACCTACACCCCCATAGTCATCGCTCAAGTCTGCATGCTTTGTTTCACAGAGTACAGCATCACAGGAAGATATAATAGGATGTTCCAAGTAACAGGAACAATCATTTTTTGTTTGGAAGCCATCAACTCTACTATTAATATATTTGTTTATTTAAAGATGAGCTCGAAATACAGAGAAACACTTAAGAATATGTTGGGGTGTCACAAAGAGAAGAAATAAAACAGCTTCTGAATCTTTATACTTGAAGAATTTGGCATTGACATTACTGTCTTCTTTTAAAATAATCAGCTCACACACAAAACTGTGAACATTTTTTTTAAAAAGATAAATCCGTGAATATAATAATATACAATGAAAATATATTTGAGCTTCACAAGAAGAAGTGTCTTTTTTTTCTTCAGCCTCTGAATCAAATTAGAAGTGGATTATGACGAGTTATAACATGTCAGCTTTCTACTGTTACTCTTTCTTTGTTAAGGAAAATGATCCATGGCAAACTTCTGAAAAGACTACCTGAACCATTTAGTTATACTAAATACTATGCTTTTCTTTATACAATAATCTATCACCATCCTGAGTTCTGTTGAATCTCAATAAATTACAACTGATTCACCTCGCGATGGCTGAAAAAAAAACCGTGGACGAAGATTGTCTAGACAAGCCTGACTTCATCATGCCATAATCTTAAGATCCAAAGTAAAGGACCTTGCGGCATTCTTTCATTTTCCATGTCAAATACGCCCGAATTTAGGTATTCTACCACGCTCGCTTCCTCTTCTTATTTTGCAAACCTGTACGTGTTTTGCTTCCGCACATCAGCCAGCGAAAATGTGGGCGGAGTTATACGTTAAAAATCCGGAAATAGGAGCTCGGCAACAATGGCTACCATCACCTACGGTATCAAATGTGTTACTGGAACTTTATATCAACGGTCTCGTGTCGATGAAAGACGTCGCAAGAATCAAAAGTCGTATGTATGCTTATAAATGAGACAGTGATATAAGTATTGAAAACACCGCTAACAAGTCAGCGCACACGTTTCTGGTTCTTCCGCATCAGTCGCAGCTATCGTGGCTCGCTCAGAGACTCATACTCCCTTTGCTCAGAATTTCCGAGGGACAGCCCACAGCATAAAATGACCACCTCGTTCGTTCACCCCTGGGGATCAAACGAAAGTAACCCAGATTTCTTGAGAAAATACGTTTTCTTTCCAGTTTTTCGGAGTTTCCAACTGTATTTTCATGTTGTTGTTGACATTCTCGTACCTCTTCGCAAAGAATGGAAGTTTATTACCTATTAATTTTAGCTGCCACGTGTTTTTCCCTGATGGACAATTGATATTATGTACTGTATTGTTGTTTGCTTCACAAAATCATCATTTAACATATTTCTTTTTTGTTGTTGTTGTTGTTGTTGTTGTTGTTTGTTTGTTTCTTTGCTTTTGTTTTTTGTTTTGTCCTGCGTCATAAACTGAGCAAAATGATTTGGAAATATTTTTCTGATATTTTGGAATCTGCTTCGAGTGTTTTGTCTGCTTAGTTCAAGAGTGTTTAAAGGTAATAAGGAAAACACGCTATATGTGTATTGATATCCAGTGGGCGGGTTTATGTCGGCTGTTTCATGCATTATATCCTCGCTCAGGTTTTTTAATGTTGTTATGGTGGTTGTAAAGTTACGAGGTCCATTTCAAAAGTATGTTTCCCTCATTCATAAGAAGGGGAAACTTATTATTGAAATAGACTATACCTCGTACAAAGAAACTTTAAGTTTCGTTCAGCTTGTAGTTTTTTTGTTTTTTTTAGTCACAGAGAAAGCTGGCACTTTTCAAAGAAGAATGCCATATTCTCGTTCAGTAATACTATATAATTCCATCGTGCTTTGGGTATTATAGGAAGCATAGTGTAACTTTGTCTTTATATTATTGTGCAGGGTTTGTATTGGCCTTTCTACGCAAAAAGTTAACATGTAATAAACTTCTTTAAATCACTCGCAAGATTCATTCTCAAGTGAACCGTGTTTGAGGAATGGAAAATCCTAAGCATGCAATAGATTTCTAATACACCATTACAATATATGAATACAATAATACAACTAAGATTGCATGGGTTTTGAGAACGACAACAGACAGATATCAATGAACACTACACGATCAGAGCATTAATCCGTTTCCACCCTATACATGTATGATCTGAGATACTAATGGTACAATATGGATCTTTCAACGTCATCATGCTGATTAGTTTAAGTAATAATAATAATATATCGCTTATAGCAATACCTCATGTCCTGAAGCGCCACCTATTGCTGGTCGGGAAGATAATATTGTTTCACTGCCGCAGGTTTTGGGGCCAGGATGTTTACCATAGACAAATTCAGCATCACTAATTGACTGTTATGGCGTGTAGTTTGATTTGACATTCATTCAGGAAAAACTGACACCGGCATATAATATCGTACTAGATAGAGTGTAAAAGGCTGTATCTTATCTTGTTTGGAAGCTTGGTAAACTTATCATAATATCTATATAAAACCCGTTGGGTAACAGACTATGATATACCGTTTGTCCATCTTTGATATAAATATACCATACAGGTTACCAAATCCGATAAAAGAAGTCACCCTAAGATGCGTTATTACTGCACTATTGGAGAATAATCAGCTCTCTAACAAAGATTACTGTATACCTTATGATGATGTGTTCATGTGACTTTGTAATGGGCTCGACGACAAACAGAGACAGACTAGATATAACTACTTCAGGCGTATTGGCCCAAGACCGCTGTATCTGATTTTTATTGTTGTTACTACTACTACTACAATAAAATTTTTAGGTTTGTGACACCTATTAGAAGGGCAAATCACTCATAGTGTACAACCCAATTAATCCGCTAATCTATAAAATCCCCCTTTTTGGGGGCCCTGCCAGCCAGTGTTAGGGTGTAGAAATGTGTAAAATGACCTGTGATCTAAATAAAGCATCCAATTTTAAAGTTTCAGGTACAATTTGAGCCTTCTAGATAAAAAAATAAAATGTGTAGACCTATGTATTCGCACGCGGTCAAAACCAGCCAAATGAAAATTTGGGGACCAAATCAGAATTTGAGGTGATCTTTTTCAAAAGACATTTGTGAAAAATTTTGGGCGTTGACCCCCCTTTTTCTTCCCGTTAAAAGATCGGGCAAAAGAAGTACTTTAACCTCCATGGAAGAAATTTCCCCAAATCACAGTGGTATATTTAGAATAACGCAAAATGTTAATAGGGCCAAAAGAAGAAAAAACAATAGGTGTCAAAGACCTT
>JAWQUT010000765.1:49425-59993 GCA_033807755.1 Ellobium chinense
GGAGGGGTTGGAGGGTGGGGGGATGAGGGAAAGCAGATGTGGAGATGATTGGTTGGGAATGAGAGAGGAGATATTACTTGTTGATGGGAGAGTTGATGAGGGAATAGAGGGCTCGTTTCTGCACAGGGCATTGCAATGCACTTTAGCTGACTTCGAACTCAAGCAGATTTCGAAGGCATTTTATCATATAAACAGGGTATGTTTCCGGTGACATAAAAGTGTGTAATAAAATTTTTGGTATGTCACACGTTACAAAACGCTGACCTTTAACCTGCTTATGAATACTTTGATTGGAAGCCTCGGAAACCTCTAGACGTATGAATTTGTGACGTCGTTTCTTTTGTAACTATTTTCACTGCCATGGGGGTTCCCTCTGTCTAGATTTTTTTAAAAGATATATTTCAGTCGGTCTTTCTTGTCACTTGTCATCGTTCTCTTCACGTTTCAGTTTCAGTTCATTTAAACATTTGGTTTAAAGGTATTTGAAATGTCACATATGTTTCTGTGCTCTAAAGTCTCATCGATGATTGTCAGCTGTTTGAATCTACTTTGTGTTGCGTAACTATATGGTTCATTCAGTTCAGTTGTGATTGATGTGTTTCAAATGGGGTGAGGGTCATGACTTCAGGGTCCTTTTCAAGATTAAAAGTTCATTTTTTTTTTATTAGAGGGAGTTTATATGATAAAAAGGATCTGAAACTCGTATTTGTTTGATATCAGATTTATAAAATTAGTTATATATTTATCGTATTTACGAGCCTCTATATATCAGAACACTACTGCCCAGAGTTTGATTTAGGGTAGGGGACAGGATTAGGGATAGATTTAAGGAAGAAATCGCAATGTCAAATATTCTGTTCCAATGTTGTTATTTTTTTTCTTAAACCTAAGCCTAATCCAAAGCCTAGAACTAGGTGGGAAAGTCCTGGATTATTGCTTTCGAACTCTGCCTGTATTCCGGGTTCAACTCTAGCTCAGTGCAGTACCGCGTGTAAAAACGCAGCTTTTTATTGCGAGGGTGTTGAGAGAATTAGGGGGGTAGAAGAGGGTCTTGTGTCTGTGAGGTCCACGGGAGCGAAAGAGTTGAGGAAGATGCTCTAATGCTGTGAGAGTTAGTGAAAAAAAGAAAGATGTTAACTGTTGAAGGAAGAAAAGATGTTGCAATGCAAGGGGATCATCGGGACAAGATAATAAGGCCGTTATATCCGAGGTCTTGCTTTTAAGAGACAATAAAAGGGAAGGGAGGTAACAGTAAAGAACAGTTTCAGTGTTACCTCGCTTGAATGGGCATAAAAAAAATAAACGAAATGAAGATTTTACTTTATTTCATTTTAAGTGAGGTTTCGTTGTATCCAAGGCTATTGTAAATGGTGTCTATCATCTATAGTTTTTCTCTTGTTTCTTCTCCTTCCTCTTCTTCTTCTTTCTCCTCTTTTTCCTCCTCTCCGTCTCTTCTTTCTGTACGTAATATTGCTGATGGTGGCGATGATAAAATTGGCGTCATCGCAAACCCTTCCCTCTCCCCACGTCCTTCCTATCGGTTCCAGTTCTGATGTATCATGACCCTGTCTGCCCGGTGTTTCATCTTGGGTCTCTGGTTGTGTTACTGTTGGTGTCTGTGTATCGATCCAGCCCATAACATCATTATCTCTCTGTCTTCCTCTGCTGGCTGAAGGCTGTTGACATGCACGATACCAATATCAAAAGCTATCACCAGGACCAACATCAAAAGCTACCACCAGGGCCGTCATCGCTTTGGTTGCCCCCCACCCAGTCTCCTCCAGGTGCGGCAATCATGATCGCTTGATGCCTCCACGCGTATGTCTATTCTCTTTTCCTCCTTTGTACCTTTTTACTTTTTTCTCTCTTTGCAAGGCCCTTAAACCNGAGGGGGGGGGAGGGGCTGGGCGAGGGAACAAGTTACGGCTCTGCATACGCATTGTCATCCTGATCAGATTAATACTGGTACAGGAGATTCCATTCAATGGCAATATTGTGATCAACTGACAACTAGTACTGCAGACTTCATTTAATCAAACGCGTCTGTAGCATGGAATGAGTTTTGATTAACAGGAGTAACAGTTATCTGGTGAAGTATGTATAGAAGAAAGTACAGCGTAATCTTCTCTGAATAGTGTTGGCTTTAAGTGGCACGTGTGACTATGCGAATTGGGATTAAATATAACTATAAACGAGATAACAAAATTCACTCAATTTGGGCATTTAAGCCGTAACATTTAAAGAGAGAGAAACTCAAATTTAGCCAAGTAGGAGGGCTACATTTAAACCTAAAATCTAGACCCCCCCAAAAAAGGAAGTAAAGAAGGAAGCTAGAAAGAATAGACCGAGGGAAAAGATGAAGGAGTGACGAGACAGCGAAGGGAAGAGAAGAGGCAATAGTAAGAGAGAAAGAGGGAACGAGGAGAGAAAGCATCGTAACAAATAAAGAGAAATAAACTCAAATTTAGCCAGGTAGGAGAGCTATATTTAAACCTAAAATCTAGACCCAAAAAAAGTAAGGAAAGAAGAAAGCTAGAAAAGAAAGACCAAGGGAAAAGATGAAGGAGTGATGAGACAGCGCAGGGAAGAGAGGAGGAAATAGTAAGAGAGAGAGAGAGAGGGGGAACGAGGAGAGAAAGCAGTTCTAAACTATAAGAGTGATAAAGAGATGTTACAGCCAGTATCACCCTGTTGTCGCATGCTGATAAAATCGACGAACTGCAAATTCTAGTGAAACTGCCAACATGAACACTTGGTATCCAGCTGGGTTTTGGTCTATAGTGGTGCCTTAAAAAAATTGTTGATTTAACAGAGATTTCAGTTTCATGTTCCCTTCACAGTAGGTCCATTTTTTATTTTTTATTTGCTGTTTGGTAGGAAGGTGGATCAGTTATTGATATGTCCCGACTGCTGTGATGCCAGTCCGGGGTCCAGGTATTGACCAGGTAACATGTCGGACTCAGCCGTCCTTTCATTGATGATACCATGCAACATAAGACCTTCAAGCACCATATCAACGGGTCAACCAGGTCCAGTTCACCAAGCGTGAGTCCAAGCTGGTAGGAACATAAGAACGGAAGAAAGGGAGGAAGGATAACATAATAAAGACTACTGTAGCAGCGAACACACCAGTAGTCTCTGCTGCTTTCATTTTCTTCCCCTTCCCACACCTATCCCCCATACCCTCTCCCCTCCACCCCTCCAATCACGTTTCAACAGCCCTCAACCAAAGCCAGGCACGGATTGCCCGTCAGTGTGTTGTACCATAATCCGTTGGCTCGCAACAACAAATCAATCACAGTCTGCTTAACCCTGTCCTATCATTTTTCCCCTCTTCCATTTCCGGTTCTGGGATCAGCGGTACTAAAAATAGAGGAAGTCTTCTAGGAGAGACTGGTTTTCTATTGCCTCTTATTGGCGTGATTTCATCCGCTGTCTGTTTGTTTCAAGCTTGTACCATAAAAGGAGGCAGTGGTGGCTGGGGAAGAGAAGTTGGTGGAATCCTTTTTTTTCCTCAGGGTGTTGAGGAGCGAGGGGGGTCGGAGAAGGGTGAAAAAAAAAGAAAAAACCAAAGAGAGGGTGGTTTGAAACTCAGAGACACAGATGTGTTCCTCTATAATGAAACTTGAGCTACGCTACGTCTGTTTGGTCTTTGGGATTTGACAAAAAGATAAGTCACATCTCTTTCTTAGCAAAGGAAAGTATCAGTATCTAAGCAAGCCAAGATGGCTGCGACTAATGCGGAAGAGACAGAAAACAATGCAATGATTTGCGAGTGATGTTGGTATACTTATGTCTTTGCATTATTCATTAACATACATACACCTTTGATTCTTGCCACATCCTTTTCCGACACAAGACCGTTGACAAGACCTCACCTTTCCTCACTGGGATTGTCAAGCACCAACCACAAGCGTACTCCAGATACTTCCTTTGCTAAAGACGGCCCAAAAAAGACAAGAACGGCCCCTTTCACGACACCGCAAGGACCAAACAAACACAGCCCTAGTTACTTTGATACGCAATGTTGGGAACAAATCTCAGCTGATCATTTTGTGCAGTCGATTGTGTTATCTTTTCAACTGTGTCCAGAGCCAATGTGAAATACATAGCTGTTCTATTTTCAGTAGATAAAATTCTAAGCAGGCGCTTTTCTTGTACAGTGTACCCCTCTCCGTATGGGCGTGAAGATAGAAGAATAGAGGGCTGCATAGACGCATGGTTCGCTGTCCCTTCCGGTCATAAGCGTTATTGAATGTAAGAGTGTGAAAGCTTCTCGACTTTGTTTACGAATTTTGCCGTTCTTCCAAGATTCGACCTAAGCCCCAAATCATCAGCATAGGCCCTTTGAAGAGTTCTATGATATTACCGTCATATCATATTTAAAAAGCTTTCTTAAGGCACTTGGTCGGGATTCGAACGAAGGACTATTAGCTCTTGATCGAATGCCGCAGCCATCCGGCCACGGTGCTCCATATTTTGAATTGTTCAGATCTCTTTGAATAATAGGGAGGACGTTGGGAAGGAGGAAGGAAGGGGTCAATCATGGGGCAGTGAGAAATACTCCCAGACAACCATCAAAGTTACTCCGTCTCAACATTTTACACAGTTTCCTTCTCATTTCCCACTTGGATTGGGTGAAAGAAGTCATTACAGGTTTCCAGGGAGTATTTGCTAATAAACATCATTTTCACGATCGACTTCGGTTTGAAGATGAAACGGATAGAAAGGATGGAAGAGTTAGCGGTTTTGTCAAGAACGTCGGGCACTTTTTCATGATGGCGGAAGGAGAAATAAAAGGTGTCAAACGGTGCGACGGAGTGGAGACTACTGGTCAGACGAGACGGCCCGAGATGAATGGATGTAAAGCGGGAGTAAGGAGAAAAGAAAATAGCAAGGGAAAAGGGAGTTTGTTGATGAGTCTTTATGGATGGATGGATGGATGGATGGATGGATGGATGGATGGATGGATGCCATCTTATGTGTGTCTTATGTGGCTAATATTGTTTTGTTCTGGCGCAGCAAAATATAATTATGAACTGTCGGTCTTCACACATAATCTTGAGTTTTAGTAGGGGCAAAGTCAGTTGCCCCAGTCTGGAGAATGGCGGTTTTGGGTGCCTGCGTAAGTGAGAGGAGAGGAGGAAAGAGGGGTTAAGGTCCTGAACTCTAAAGAACTTTAGTCATCCCCTAACCGATATTTTTTCTGTTTCTTTTTCTGTTTCTTTTTATCTATCTATCTATCTATCTATCTATCTATCTATCTATCTATCTATCTATCTATCTATCTATCTCGCTCTGTCTGTCTGTCTGTCCATCTCAATCGTTCTCACTGTAAACATTAATCTGAAACTTCCATGTACAGGGTTCCGTTCTTGCCAAGGGATTTTCTCCAGTTCTATTCTCATCATTAGAACATCGTCTTTCCTCAGCCAATTCTAGCCCGTCGTCCCCTGGGCATGTTTGCTTAATGTGATTTCCTCTCCGTCTTTCAGTTATTCGTTCTCTCTCCCTATCCTTTCGCTTCCTCACTCTTTCATTTATCTTCACTCTTTTATTCACATTCTCACTTCCTCACTCTTTCATTCACTTTTCTGTTTTTGTTTCTTTCTCCGTTTATCGGCCTTCATGTCTTCCGTGCCGTTTCGTTACTTGATTCTTTCACCTTTTCTCCATCTTGCGGTCTTTGATGCATGTTTCCTCTCAGCTTTTCCCTTATTCTTTGCGGTCTTGTCTTCCTCTCTCTCTTTCTCTCTTTATTTCTCTGTCGTTCTGTCTCTCATTCTATTTTCTTTGCTCGTTTTCCATTCTTTTCCCATAGCTGTTTTTCATTCCCGTTCCTTCATTCATTCCATATATTTTTCTTTTTCATCGTCTTCTTTCTCACACTTCTTTTCGTTCTTGATCTCATCTTTCATTCTCTCTCTGTTCCTCCTTCTCTCTTCGTTTTTCTACACACCATCCACATTTCATTTTTGTTTCTAATCTGCCTCCCTTTGTCTGTCTGCCTCTATTTCTCCCTCATTCATTGAACTCTATCTGTCAGTCTGTTCTTTGTCATTTCTCGCTATTATTAATCATAAATGTATGCAAATATTTGGGTTTTATATTGCTATGCGGTTGAGCGCCAAATTGTAAACAGGGCTTATCGCGTATTTTCAGCTACTTTATTTGAAATATCTCTTCTCTCTTTGTTTTGGTTTCTCTTTTTCCCCCTTCTTTCATGACCCCCCTTTGCCTCCTCGTTCTAATCATCTGTCTGGCTTTCTTTCTTCTTTTGTTTTATGGCAAATGAAGAAATGATATTAATTTAATTTTGGTAAAGTTTATTCTGTTGTGAAAACATGGGTTTCATATTTAAATTCCCCCTTTACTTTTGTATTCCCTCTTTGGTCTCTTTTGTAGGTATCCATCCCTTACTCCAATCTCCTACCCTCCACCCCCACCGCCACCCCTTTCATGGTTCTTCTGCTCCTCTCTGCTATGTCCCCTTCACCTATCTCGCCACACAGAGATTTTTAGAGGCATGTTTCCTTAACCTCCGGCATGCTACATCATTTAATCCTTTTCGTCCTTAATAAAAAAGAAGAACTTTCCAAAGTGGCTGAGTGAGGCTTCTTATTTACTTTGCATCTTTGTTTTCCCAATCACAGTGTGTGCTGTCATCTCAGCTTCGAACCCAACTTAAATGTGTCACGGCTCCAAGAAGTAAATATTAAGATAAACTTCGGAATTTCGCTGCGAATAAGGACGGATAGGTATTAATTATGGACACAAAACCCAAGAATAGAGAGTCATTGAAGGAAAAAATAAATGACCACAAGAGAGACAGACTGGGAAAGAAAGAAAGAGAGAAAGAAAGAAAGAAAGAAAGAGAGAAAGAAAGAAAGAGAAAGAAAGAAAGAAAGAAAGAAAGAAAGAAAGAAAGAAAGAAAGAAAGAAAGAAAGGTGAGGTGAAATAGAAAAAAAGAGATGACCGCTTGTAACTAGGGATACTTTGGTGGAATGAAGGGGAATAGGAGAAAGAAGAGAGGATTTGAAAAATTAGAAATAGGAGAAGATTGTGTCAAGGTCCTTTTTGCTTGCAAAAAAATGGGCAGGCAAGGTTCCTGCCTTCGGAGAAAGGATCCATGGCAGTCCAGGTTAGAAGATAGCTGCCTTCCGATACGAGGCATTTGCTTTTCTATAACTGGCCTGGGTCATCCATTGCACGGGTAAAGTGTTCTCGCAACTCCAGTACATACCGAAATGTATATTGTTTTGCTATCCTAGGTACAGTATGTATAAGCGCCGAAAGCCCAGTGTCACCGTTTTAATTGTAAACTTAACCAACAGCTTATGACAAGCCATTTAAAGTAGGAAGACAGTACGAAATGTAAGATTATCGTACTTCTGTTGATATCTACATCTATTGATTTTACTATCTTATTTGTGACAAATAAGGGTTTTTGGGATCTGACCTTCAGACACCCATTTTGATAGTCAAAGTAGCGGTAGATTTCGTTCCCAAATCAAACAAACGTGTCCTGAGCAATGGGCGTTTAGAAAGCCTATTCGCTAAAGTAAAGGAAAAATGAGGAGGGAAAATGGAGTGCTGGTACTCAAAGTATTCATGTATACAGTTATGCCTCTTTTCTCCATTTACACCCTGGGCAGGCCTTTCATATTCCCCAAACCCCGCCATGCAAGAAATCGTTCGAACGGCAGCGATTTTTCTCTTCATCCCGTCTCTTCGCTGTGGGCTCTCTGGGCATTGAGGACTTAAGTCCTTCCATTAAGACAACAATAAATTAGTCGATTGCCACTGCCAAGCTTAGTTTGGCTCATCCACCCATTTCGGAGAGGATGGAGAAAGCATTAACAGGATTTGTTTTAGCGGATGGGAACGCTAAATATAGAATGGTCGAGAGGGTTTGGTTAGTCTTTTTACTGCTAAATTTTGGGTTCTTTTTAGCTGGGAATGAGGAAAATTGGGATAATAATGAAATACGTAGGAGGAACAGAAGTGAGTGGAGATGTGAAAGGGAATGTTAGATACTCAGTTAATCTCTGCATTAACTTATTGAAAACTGGAGACGTAAATATACATCCTCTACCGCACACCAGCCAAGGGCTAACACCAGGATATAGTGTAATCTTACTCGCACCTAATTGAGATGCTATAAGATTTCCTGCACATAGTCCAGCTCTTTCATGCTTTATATCGTAGACTGTTCTTGGAAGTAGTATAGTTTTAATATATTAATTCATGCTGCTTGACCAATCCTCAGCGAGTTAAGATCTTTATAGAAAGAAAGAACGATAAGGAAAGAAGAGGGCGGGGAGATGGGGATAGGCAATAGTAAACAAAAGTGAGGAATTTCAGTTTGTGGGTTCCAATTGTGGAGACAGATAGACATAGAAAAAGTACTAAGAAGATAAAGGAGAATAAAAGTAAAAGTTTTGTTTCTGTAATTTTTATAGACGTTATTTCCACTTTGTCAGTTGAGAATCTGTCGCCACCTTTATAGGAAGAGACTGAGAGAGAGACTTTAGAATAACGCTAAAGAGTCTACGTATTTTACATGTGTTCTTCCCATTGTGTGCTTGGATTAGAGGAACATCTACCTTTGCATAGAACTTTTCAAAGCCTTACAGCCATGCAGGGCAAGCCCTGTCTATATCTTCAGCATTGTAAGACAATCTTTGCATAGAACATTTCAAAGATATACGTCTGTACGGGGCAAGACCCGTCTATATCTTATGCGTTGTAGACTACTGTTCCACAGAATTTTTCAGAGACATAGGCCAGTACCCATTGTGAGTCCTTGAACTTTTCAGGGAATGGCACTGCGTGTGTCGTGTGCCCTTGAGCCTTACCAAATAACTTCCGGTTGTCACTCTGTTGATTTCTCAGAAAATCGTTTACTGGGTCACCGCCTCAAGGGCGATAAACCCTTTATTGCCAATTTGTAATTCTTGAGCTGTGAGAGTCTTGACCCGTTTTTTTTCTNGTATTCAGTGCCTCTTCACTACACGCCAATACTGATTGACACTTGCTCGCTACACCTGTCTATATCTTCAGCATTGTAAGACAATCTTTGCATAGAACATTTCAAAGATATACGTCTGTACGGGGCAAGACCCGTCTATATCTTACGCGTTGTAGACTACTGTTCCACAGAATTTTTCAGAGACATACGCCAGTACCCATTGTGAGTCCTTGAACTTTTCAGGGAATGGCACTGCGTGTGTCGTGTGCCCTTGAGCCTTACCAAATAACTTCCGGTTGTCACTCTGTTGATTTCTCAGAAAATCGTTTACTGGGTCACCGCCTCAAGGGCGATAAACCCTTTATTGCCAATTTGTAATTCTTGAGCTGTGAGAGTCTTGACCCGTTTTTTTTCTCGAGGATCTCAGTGCCTCTCTCACTCTCGCTCTCTTCTCTCCCCCTCTCTCTCGTTATATGGTATTCTTTAAGCTTCAGGCGCGTGAGTGCACACACACCCAAACACACTATGCAACATTAACAGAGTTTAAGAATCTGAAAGCTTCTTTCCATCGGCATCTCCGAGCCAGTTTCCCAACAACCTAACAGAAACTTCCGCAACGATGAAAGTGTACTTAAAACTTCAAACAGCCACTGAGCTTCTTAAAAATGCCGCTGGAAATATATTACTTTTTATGATGGTTATTAAAAAATAAATACCTAATTCTTAACTTGATATAGCTACAGGCTGCCTGGCACTGGCACCACGAATATCTGACTGCTCGAGTTCATTCATGCGCTTTATTTTATGACACTTCCACCTAGAGCTTGATTTAGGCTAGGGTTAGGGTTAGGGGCAGGTTTAGAAAAGTTCATATGAGAGAGTTGGGTTTTTTTTTTTACATTGACGATGATGCGCAGGTTGCATCGAAAGGCCTTCACAGAAACGTAAGTGAATTTCCATCGGATTACTACGATAGAACCTTCGATGTGTACAGACGTACTCTACTTGTAAACCTACCATGAGCATTAGCAACGATTGTATGACTATCATCTACAGTATTTCAAAATGACATTGGGAGTGTCCCAAGCTTCCTTTTCGTCCTTAATTCTACCTCTAATCATGCCCCTAATCCTAAACCCAAATTCTTAATTTTATGTTAAATACGAAATGATTACAACAAACAAACAAACAAATCTTCGCCTAGTTTATCATTAAGGTCAATAGTTCTCTACAAGGCTATATACACCACAGTGTAAATACTTGTACCTTAAACTGTAGATTCATTGTAGTTATCAAAATATGGAAATGATATGTAGTTATCTACGAACACGTAGGTAAGTCCAAGAGCCATTCTGCAAAACTTTTGTCGGTTCTCTTCGCTTTTAATTGTAGTACAGCGAGTTTCATGTAAAAACCTATTATTGGACTTAAGTTTGGATTTAATACTCCTAAGATACAACCTATATAGAAATCCAAACTTCTTTTTTTTTTTTTTTTGTTATTGTTAAATCTCCTAAGATACAACCTTTACAGAAATCCAAACCTCTTTTTTTTTGTTATTGTTAAATCTCCTAAGATACAACCTTTACAGAAATC
>JAWQUT010000765.1:67738-80030 GCA_033807755.1 Ellobium chinense
ATTTTTTGCAGGAAATTTTGTAAATAACATTCTTAGAGGCACAATTAGCAGACTGTTTGATAAAGGATTTGAAGTTAGTAAGAGGGCTGGTGATCAAAGAGGTTGAAACCATGAAAGGGCATGTCTTGCAGCGGGAGGAACCGCATGGCCTATTGGAGGGGGCTGAGGTGAGCACTGTGGAGCTGGTGTTCCCGGCACTCGGGAGTCCCACTGGCCTGGTAGGCTTTGTCTTAATAAGCATATTCCCCAAACTTCTTGGGCGCCTTAAAGCCACTAGAGGGGGATGGGGAAACAAAGCAGACAGTGTCTCAGATTTATCATCATCATCATCATCATCATTATTAACAATTTCATTGCTTTAGAAAACACTGATCCAGCACTGGACGTAAATAACTGAATTTAAAAAAACTAAGAATTTAATACATTATATAATCCACATAAATTTTTGGAGTCAGTCCGTCGTCAAAAAATAGAGAATCAAGAAATAAGAATAAACGGGCATTATCATCATCATCATCATCATCATTTGTTTCACACAAAATAAAATATAATAGCGTCTGCCAGTGTCGTACTATACAATTGTATTTAAATTACAAAAAGAAGCACACATCATCATCATCACCATCATCATTTGGAACACATTTAAAAAAAAACTAAAAGTTATGTCCAAACCAGAGAAGGATTAAGAAATACACGTTAATACTTAAATTTCAAAATGGACTTATATAGTGATATAAAACAAAAACGAATTTTCGAATCAAAGTGATTCTTCATCAGGTTAAATATAAAATGAAATGAATGGGTAAGGGGAGACGTAGGGGTAAATGGAGTTAAAAGCGTTCACGGAGAAAGAAGTGACCGCCAATCGCCATCATCATAACCACTGTAAACATAGCAAAAATGTAAAATTCTTTTTCATTCTAAAATCGTTTTAGTTTTTAAATAGAAGAATAGAATTATTATTATTTTCTTTCATTAAATCTATATAAATACGGCTAACTGTTTCCGGTCCAAGGTCTTTATCAGTAGAAGTAGAGTATGTGAATGTTTATAAAAGCAACCATAGATAGTGAAGGTAAAAAACTCTGAACACTTAAAAAATTATCATCATCTTAAATATCATTGGTGACAGTGTTGCCATCGTCATCATTATCAGTGCTAATAGGAGTACTAAATATTTGAAATAAGCGTGAGCTGAAAACATTCAGTGCTTGTTATCTTTTCAACAAACTATTCAGAAATTCTCCAGAAGTTAAGATAGAGACTTTTAATTTCTGGTTGTCAACACCTATGTAATAGTCGGCCTCATCAGCAACTCACATCATCGTTATTATTATTCAAACTAAAAATAATTCTGCCCAACGACACAAAACTTTTCGAAAAATGTATAATGAATTTATTAAAAATAGTCGACGTTTCGTATTTATTAATTAACAATTTCTCAAGACTGATAATGCAAATTTAAGACATACAAAGAAAGGCAAGTGAATACAAATCTGAAAGCCAGAAATAGAAAGAGGAATAGAGCAACTGAGAGAGGTAGTGAAAGGGATTGAGAAATGTTCGTTGTTATTATTATCATCATCATCCTAGCTATCTTCATCAGTTATTCTCATTGCCACCTTTACAATAAACAGCAACACCAACATCAGCAATTGTAGAAACATCATACAGAAAGGAGACACCCTAAAGCAAGGGCTGATGCTATTCACCCAGACCTGACCAATACATCAATAAAACTAATATCATCTCACAGCCGCTGGGGTCCTCGCTCATGTTTTCATATTCATAATTAATAGAGGAACAATACCTCTGGTATAATAGTATCCATCATAATGCGCTCATTGTATGCCAATACATCACGAACATCAAGGGTTCCCAAGTTTTTACTGTTTACATACCCAGATAGAGCCAGATTTGTTTAAAGGCAGAAATAAGCCAATAACGTTGCCTCACAACTGATTGGGGCCTCTTAAAGCTTTCAGAAACTTCATTTATTTTTTTTTTGCTCTGAAATTTTGGTATTTTTCTCCTGCAATCAAGTTTACTAGTATTTGAAGAATATAGTGTAATTTTACTCGCACCTAATTGAGATGTTATAAGATTTCCTGCACATAGTCCAGCTCTTTCATGCTTTATATCGTAGACATAAAACATACAGAGGAGCACACAAGCTTAGTACGTAAACACGAATACCGAGTACACTATTTTTGGTCCCGATTTTTCTTCTCCAAGGGTACATGTATAGTTAGTACGTATTTCTGTTATAAAGTGCACTTTTGCTCGGTTCCAAGGTATACGTAATATCCGTGCTCCACTGTATATCACATGGGTGAAAATGAAGTCTCACTAACTCTGGCACTGAGAGCATCCTGCGAGTTACAAACCATGCACAGTAAGAAAAGCCAACGGTAAGATACCAAGCACATCAGAGATCGATGATTTAATATGACTGGTCATTTTCACTTTAAATACATTGTCTTCAATATTTGTAAGGGGTTCTTTTCAATTATTGCGGAGATTAGTATTGTTATACGTCTTCCCGACACCTTTCGTTGTAACATTTTTATAAAAAAAGAGAAAATACGACTTTTATTTACCCCGTAGGAAAATTGATTTACAATGTTATACAATGCTATACACCTCATTCATAATACAAACACATAGAACAATCCACGTCATACATACTATAAGTACATAATATTACATAAGAAAAGAGACCCATAAGGGAACAAAATANGTTGAATGCTAAAAAACCCAATTTATGCTCATAAAATACATTTGAAAATGATAACCACAGAGTTTTGTCGTCAAATGTAGAATCTTAGGGTCTATGTATTATGAATGAGATGTACAACACATAAAACAATGCAATACGCATCATACATGTAAATACATAATATTACAAATGAAATACATAGTGGAGTCACCACTGATCGCTAGCGCCCTGCTCCTCCCCCCAGCTCTAAAGCCAGGTATTCATTTACACCTGAGTCTAGTGGGGAAACAGAAATGAAATGTCTTTCCAAAGAACATTTCAACGTAAACTGCACGGTCCCACGGGCACGTATCCAAATCATTTGAAACTGTTGTCTTAATATTCATTATTCAGTGGAGGGTAGATCCATATCGTCCCAATTGTGTGCGTTGTCAACATTCTAAAGATAGAGACTACAAACAGGTCCGCCCACAGCTGACAACGCTGAATGAGAATGTCTCTTGTAACTATGATCATTTATTTGCATAGGTTTAACGTGATAGCTAAATAAGTTCAGTGTATAATATTCTATATTCTCTATCCATTTACTCACCCTGCTTTCCCACTCTCTCTCTCTCTCTCTCTCTCTCTCTCTCTCTCTATATATATATATATATATATATATCTGCCCGCTGTTCTGTCTTTTTCCTACCTGTCTTTCTGTCTGGATGCCTGCCTGTCTTCCCATCTGCCTGTCTGCTGATCTTCTTACCTGTTTTTTTTTCTGTCTACCTGTCTGTCATTCCTTTCATCGGTTTTCAATCCATCTTTGTGCCCTGCTTTCCAGTGTTATCCTACAGCCTTTGTCTACCTATCTATCTTTCTGCCGGTCTGCATACTTGTCCCCTTTCCAGCCTGCTCATCATCTCATCTGTCCTTCCTCTATCCNTCTTTCTCTTCCTTTTCATTTCGATGACCGAAAATATCAGTGTTTTTATTGTTACTGCTGTTAATATCCATGTGCTGTCCTGTTGTATGTTGTAGTATTCGCCACAGCTGTGAGGTCCTACGTATATCCTGTTAAACATTGTTGTTGTTGTTGTTGTTGTTGTTGTTGTTGTTGTTGCTCCTGGTGCTGGATTGGCTGGAATTTTTACTCTACTAGTCCAGTTATAACAACCGCTATTTTAACATTACCAAAGTAGATAGAGAGCGGGAAATTGAAGACTGAAACTTCTCCCGATAAAATCGTGATTCTTGAAACCGTGCCCATTATTAAAAAACAAAAAAAATATGGTCTACTGTCGTTAAATTGGACAGAGCAGCCATGTGCCAAAGGCACACCGAGGAAAAAGGCACATGGAGAATAGTGCTGCGTTTGTTTGATTCCTGCAAGTTGACAAAAGGGCAAGCCACATACTTCCTTAGCAAAAGAAATATCAGTCTCTAGGCAAGCCAAGATGGCTGCAACTAACGCGAAAGAAAATAATGCACTACCTTGCGAGTGGCGTTTGCTATACTTATATCTTTGCCACATTCATTAGTATACATATACTACCGTTGATTCTTGACACATCTTCCTCCAACACTAGGCCGTCGATAAGAAGTTCTACTAACAAATTTGAGACCGTAGATGGTTGCCGCCATGTTGCAGAGCTCTCTCATCTGGCCATCCAAAAGATCTCACATTTCTAAGAAACCTCTAGTAGGTGTGCATCCTACCTCGCTGTGACTGGCGCGCACCAACCTAAAACGACCCCCAGATGTGGCCAATTAACAGAGTAGGCCTTACATAACAGGGTACAGAATTTGTTGAGGGGGAGGTGGCAGGGGCACAGAGGAACGATGCAACAAGGACAAGCACCAGTGCAGTGGTACCGACGGTTGATGAGCCTATGGTGATGGCATTCAAGAGGTTCGGACATTTTGTCGAGGACGCACGCAGCTACACAATCCTCAACTGATGCTACCACTGATGAGGCAGATACACAGTAGAGAGAAAATTGGTCAAGCGAGGGATCGCCGTATAGATTTTGTCTAATGGGGTACAGAGAATGAAAGGGGGAGGGGGGAGGGGAAGGGAAGAAAAAAGGAAGAGAGAGGGATGTGTAAAGTAAATTGACTAAATGAGGCGAGGTGACAGAGCGTGGGAGAAGGGGGCTAGGATATTGAAAGAGGGAAGATTGGTTGACTAATATGTAGACAAGACCTAGAATGAAAATGTTCACTTTATGAGGCATGAAGGAAGGAATGAGGGAGTGAGTGAGATGTTAAAAATAGGTTGACTACTGAGGCAAAGTGAAAGAGTATGGAAGGAGGAAGTTGGGACGTTGAAAGAGTGAAGACTGGTTACGTGAAATGTGAGAGGTAGACAAGATCCTGAATTAAAATGTGTACTGAATGAAGTACGAAAGAGAGAAGGAGAGAGTGAGAGGGATGTATAAAGAAGTTTCACTAATGAAGCGAGGTGACCAACTGCATATGAAGGTGGCGAAGAGATTGCAGGAGTGATTATTGGTTCATTGAGATGCAAGAGACGTACTTAACATGAAAATGGTTACTTAATGAGGCACAAAAGGGAGGGCGGGAAGAGGGGGGGGGGAGAATGATATATAAATTAACTAATTAGGCGAGGTGACAGAGTGTGAAAGATGAAGGTGGAGATACTGAAAGAGTGAAAATTGGCTGACTGAGATTTCAGAGCTAAAGTTAACATGAAGATGTTCACTAAACGAGGCACGAGAGAGAGAGAGAGAGAGAGAGAGAGAGAGAGAGAGAGAGAGAGAGAACGAAAGACGATGGAAGATGGAGGAGAAAGAACGAGGAATGAAGACAGAAGGGAGAGACAGTAATAAAACCCTTGTTAGGTCAAATTCTCCTTTTGGCACGTTCTATGATGCCTAATGTTCGCTATAATTTCATCTGCGGTTTTTTTTTTTTGTTTTCTACGTAGCCTTTGCAATTTCCAATATGTGTGGTGGGTGGTTGAGAAAATGAGGCACACTGCAAGCTTTTTTATTACTCTGTGGCTGAAATAAAATCGTGATTTAGGCCTTTTCGATCTTTGTTGTTTTTTTATATTTTTTATATCAAACGATAGAGAAACTCTGTGATGATAACTCTGTTTACAGTTCCTGGGTTCTCTGGAAAAATCTGGATAATGCTAGATCTATGTTATCTCAGTTAACGCCAAATAATTTCGCGTTTATTGAGATTTGATAGTTTGCTTGGCAAGGTTCGTGCAATACTCCGCTATCTTAAACGCGGTTGAATTGAGAATTCAGTGGATTGTTTATCACAAAGGTGACCAGACGCATGGTTTCTGAATGCAAGCAGTGTGAAAAATCCCACTGCATCCCACAGGCTAATAATGAATACAATACCAGCAGACATTGCAAGTTTACTGGCCTATAACGCCAACTTGTAATATATAAAACACGGCGTGTAAATACCGAAATAATGTCAATAAATCGTCCCATTTCTCGCAAACCGGCGAATGAGTATTTTTCAGGGAAAATGAACAAAAGTGGTGAAATGAACAACACCAGCGTAAACCCTGACCCCAAATATGCATTCACTCAAACTTTCATTGATTTTGAAGAAAAAATAAGCATTGTTTGAGCTACTCAAACAAGTCAATAAATCATCCCATTTCTCGCAAACCGGCGAATTATTTTTCAGGGAAAATGAACAAAAGTGGTAAAATGAACAACACCAGCGTAAAC
The DNA here is from genome assembly GCA_033807755.1 of Ellobium chinense. Lineage (NCBI taxonomy): Eukaryota > Metazoa > Mollusca > Gastropoda > Ellobiida > Ellobiidae > Ellobium > Ellobium chinense. The sequence goes on from JAWQUT010000765.1 coordinate 74,162, forward strand.
ACTGACCCCAAATATGCATTCACTCAAACTTCCGTTGATTTTGAAGAAAAAATAAGCATTGTTTGAGCTACTCAAACAAGTCTAAATCTTTAAACAGCTCTCCTGAAAAGTTGCGAATTTGCTCATTCGTCAGTTTGCTAGAAATGGGACGAAATGTGCAAAAGCTAGTTAACTTGGAGTCGATTTTGTTTATTACACCTTTGGGCCAGGGAGCGATAGCTATAACCGAGTCTTTGCAGATTCTAACACAGAAGCTCGGCTCTCACTTCCACAATGATGTATAAAATTTATTTTGTTTACAATAAAGTTCTATAGTGAACTTTTGTAAAAATCTCTCTGCAGTAGACAACAGCTGAAAGGAAATCATTAGATAAGACTTATGTTCGTTTTAAACAGAGTTTAGATTCAAAACAGAGAAGTCTGAAAAGAGGAAAATAAACGGGGCTATTTGTTTTCTTTCGTTTCGTCGTATTTTCGGGTTAAATGTTTTCGCTTTGACCATACGTTCGGTTTAAACAGAGTTTTGGTTCAGAATAGAGATGTCTGAAAAGAGGGAACTAAACGAGACTACTTGTTTTCTGTCGTTTAGCGGTATTTTTTCGCTCTAACCATTGTCTACTGTATTTCTGTTTGTTTTTATCTCTTTGATATTGAAAATTCCAACTGATAAGCATTTGTTATTGCTTTGTCATTTATTCTAAAAATTTGAGACATCCACAACTAACCGTGTATCTTATCACGTCTCTCTCGCTTTGTGAAATCGTGTCTTCCATTCCGTCGGACTTTCCGAAAGACCTGCTAATTTAGACAAGCCCACAGATTGTGTGCTAATCGTCCATATATTATCGATGGCCCAGCATTAACTCGCCTGTTATACAGTGTACCATTACAATGTCGGTGCTCATCACGTTGTCATCAGAAAGCCTTTGTGCACATGTGAGCTAAGTCAGATAGCCAAGTATGGATGATGAGTTGGACTCTCTGGCTCTGGGCTGATTTTGTAGATAGCATGGTCTTAGACTGAACGACCAATCGATTTGTTTGCATCCAACCTTGGTCTACAGTTCCCAAGGTATATGTCGTCTGTGTTGACGTAAAATGACGTATCTAACAAAACTGGAATTTGGATTTAAAAAGCAGGCATTCACATGCAGCCTCTGTACGTTATGTTCGTCAAATTCTAATTATTCATGCAATGTCTGTGATGTTTGCTCATACGTATGTTCTGTATACCTGAGCCAAAAAGGTTACTGTACTGTCCTGCCCTGCCCTGCCCTGCCCTGCCCTGCCCTGCCCTGCCCTGCCCTGCCCTGCCTTGCCGTGCGCTGCATTGCACTGTACTGTACTGTACTGTACTGTACTGTACTGTACTGTACTGTACTGTACTCTACTGTACTCTACTGTACTCTACTCTACTCTACTCTACTCTACTCTACTCTACTCTACAGATGCTAAGAACTTTTTAGCATATTGAGCTAATACATGATTGCCGATAATGTCATCACACGGGCTTGAAAATGTCAACACATTTTAACCTTCCCAATCAGTCAGCCGGAACAAATAAAATTGTAACTGCAAGATTTAGACTTAAAAGAGTGAATAACCTAATACTTTTAAAGTCATAAGTAAACAAATAAACAAAGGCTGTGATAGAACTGTGAAGGTAAAGTTGGCTGGCGTAGTCTAGCCATATGGAAACTTTTTGTTGTTGTTGTTGTTTAGCTTTTGGGAAAGGTGAACTATACACGAGTAGCATTTGACTTAATATTTGGAATATGATCTTATAAGCCAGCACTGGTGATTCTATCGCACGTGTAATTAGCACAATCATTATGTTCATGACGTCATAATTGGGATCAAAGGCGTAGCGGGTGCGAAACCCGTTTCAATAGAATCGAGCGCAAAGGTCTCATTTGTTGAGTGGTGTTTGCTTTACTTACATCTTTACCTCATTCATTAGCATACATATTACCGTTGATTCTTGCCACATCTTCCTTCGACACAAGGCCACTGATAAGACGTTCTACTAACAAATTTGAAACCGTAAATGGTTGCTGCCGTGTTGCCGGGCCTTATCTTCCGGTTTTGACGAAAGACGACGCATTTCTAAAAAACTTCTAATAGGTGTGTATACTTCCTCACTATGACCGGCCCGCATCAACCAAAAGCTACACACTGCCCACGGAATACAAGGACGGTCCATTTCGCGACCCTGCAGGGATCTAACAAACGTAGCTCTTGTGTGTAACGAAACTGGACAGACGTTTACGAACTAAACTACAGCGATAATGGGAAATCCTGTAGACACAAACTAATACCAATCTCTGTCAACAGCAGCCAAAAGGGAATCCTGCCCAGTGGCGTCAGAAGCAAGCCCAGATGCCAGAGCTCATTGTGAGCTGTCCTGTGGTTAGAATGGGGTTGGGGGCAAAGAAGTGGGGAACAGGGGAAGCGGCGTTTGCTAACGGTGTCTAAAGAGTGAATGCGTGTGAGCGAGTGAGTGAGTGAGTGAGTGAGTGTGAGCGAGTGAGTGAGTGAGTGAGTGAGTGAGTGAGTGAGTGAGTGAGTGAGTGAGTGAGTGAGTGAGTGAGTGAGCCAGCTAGCAAGTTAGTGAACGAGCGAGCAAGAGAAAAGAAGCGACCAGACTAGTCTATTAAGTTAGCGTGATCTCCCTACCAGAGACCGATTCACAAAAGTAATTACAAAACTAGGTTTCTGACTAGGGAATAGGGACTGGCCACGGCTACATCTGGTGCAAAACGGCGCTATCTGAAGACCCGCCCGGCTGGCTATCATGGCGTCTAGTCGATCAAAAGCTTATATAAGATTGTGACGGAAATCGGGGTTGGTAGTTCGAGGGAAGATAGCGTTGTAAGATTGGGGAAGGAGAGGGGGCTAGCAGTGGGGGGAGTGGGGAATAGACTGCCAAGAAGATCAGCCAGGAAGAAGCAGTCACCTCCAGGGATGTCAGAAAAGTGTGCGATTTGTAAATCACAGACTGTGATCTCTAGCTAATAGAAATCGTAATTCGAAACAACGTCTAATACTTTTATACACCACATGATTCCAGTTAATCTAGCGTCTGTTTGTGCCATAAAAGTGCTAAAGGTTCAATCAGCTGCTATGGATTCAATGCTTTCAAAAAAAGAGGAGTCTTGTATTTGGCTTCGAAAGAGCCAAATCTGGCAACTCTGATTGCCTTCCCTTAATCGCATTCCCTAGGAGCATCGAAGAAGTTCTCATTAAGAGAATTTGTTGTTATACACTAATTTTGATATTTGAAGAGGCCACAGTAATATATTAACTGAAGAAAATGATGATTAAGCCGAAACTGTGATAAAGGGAATCGTATTACCCGCGTTCATGTGTGTTGTAATCGGTTAGAAAAAATATCCTATAGCACAGAAATTGGGATTCAGTGGCATTGCGCAACATTCAGTGAGAGGGACATCTGGATGGCACTAGTAGAGAGAGGAAAGGGGTGGGGAAAGGGAACGTTGGTTCCTAAAAAGTCAGGAAGCCCTTGCCATCAGGTTCGAGAGCTGAGAGCCAGTTGGTGGGGGTGGAAACACCAAAGCGGGTACATAATTCAGTTTCACGAGTTTCTTTCCAATGTAACAATGTCACACAAAATTTGGACATACAGTTACCATTGGACGGTACATAGACAGACAAATGGACAGCGGCCAGACAAATTGACAAACAATATGAAAAATGAACAGACAGTCCGACAGATATTTTGGTTGGAGGCACAGGCACCCGTTACCTATCCCTCTGGAAAAATAGCCGTGTAGAATTTGGTTTGATGAGGATATACGTATCTGTCCTGTTTAGTGACCTTTATCTTCCCTTCCTTCCTTCCTTCCCTTACCCCTGCTCACCCACCCATCTACCAGTAACTCTCTTCATGACCTATGTCGGTGGAAGATCTTTATTTTTTCTCTGATCTGAGATTGCGTTATCTCAAGATTCCAACCCGATGGAAAGCTCTGGGAATCGATGAGATGGTGGATTACTGGTAAAGGAATGAATAACAGACGTTACTATACAAAGGGCATCTTGTGTAAGTGCTTTCTTTCTTTCTTTGGTGGCGTTAGGGGGCTAGGGAAGTAGAGAGCTATACAATAGATTTTGGCTCAGAATTCTGGTAGTTCTTCTTCAACGTCTGGTGGTTCTGTAATTTCGGACTTAAAAGGAGTTCGAGTGAAGTTCTGTCTGAAGGGTGATCCCTCCCAAAAAGCCTCCTCTCCACACCCACCGCTGGCATTCCTAAACTATATGATGGGTAGGTGGATGAAAGAGGGAGGGGGAAAGTGAGTGAGTGAGTGAGTGAGTGAGTGAGTGAGTGAGTGAGTGAGTGAGTGAGTGAGTGAGTGGGAAGGGGGAATCACCCCGTAAGAAGGAAAAGAACTCGGCATCATATCATTTCAATGCTTAGACAAACAGACAAACGTGTAGACAGACAGACAGACAGACAGACAGACAGACAGACAGACAGACAGACAGACAGACAGGCAAATGAACAAGCAAGGAGACAAACAGAAAGCTGACCAGACAGGCAGGCAGAGACAGGCAGACAGGCTTACGGACAGACGGATGGACGGACGGAGGGATGGATGAAAAAAGGTTCTGGGTGGAAAGACGAACGGACGGACGGAGAGACGAATGGATGGATGGACGGTCAGACGAACGTGCAGGACGACAGACGGACGGATGATGTATGGAGAGGCTTTCTTACGTGACAAGAAGACACACCAGGAATCTCTGACCCCAAAGCCTATGCAATCAATAGAGGATGAGTAGATCATTCCTTCAATGACAGAGTTGGAGTGGTGAGGGCATAAATTGCAACGTCACCGCTGGTAGGGTTGGACCTCAAGCGATTTATTCATATGTAACGCATGGTCAGAAAAAAAGTTTACGTAATTCAAAGTCCAATAACTTTAGAAGTTGGTAAATAATAATTGGGGTGAAATTCGATGCACATTTACAGACTAGTCCATAACTGCTGCAGCGTTCATTGATGTAGGTGCACATATTTTTTTTTCTCACAGCAGTTTGTTTGGTCCCTATGGTATCGCGAAAGGGCCATCCTTGTATAGTGTGGGTGGTCCTTGCTAAGGAGGTATCAGAGATACGTATTTTGGCTGGTACGTGTCAGTCACAGGAAGGAAGGTGGGCAAACCGATCAGAGGTTTGTTAGAAATGTGACATCTTTTGCGATCACTGGAAGAGAATGCTCCCCAACATGGCGGCAACTATCTACGGTATCAAATTTGTTAGTGGAACATCTCATCAACGGCTTTTTTTTTTCGAAATCTCCGAATAGGGCAACCGCTATATAAGACTATAAATACAGCCAAATAACCACTCAACCGGGGGAAAAAAGGGAATGGCAATGTCAATAGTGTCGCTCAAATCTGATATTTGGAAGTGAGTACTCTCTGAGGGTCAGTATCGAGAGTGCTCATTATCGAGCACCATATCGATTAAGCAACATCCCTAGCAATTACTACTGCTATCATATAGATTCCGGGGATATCTTTTCAGGCTGGATCTATGCCACTGTCTCGTTATTCGATCCCTATAGCAGTCTGCACAATCAATAAGGAGAGTTGAATATATCTGACAGCTTTAGTGACTAGGACTGAGATGAGGTTCTACAGTGGAACTCGGTAACAACGGGATGGCAGAGACTTTAAACGTGTACCTTTATAACGATGCTCTGTTGTTCTCGAATTGGACTTAGGGTACTAGGGAGAGTGGGAAACAAACCTGAACTTTTTGTTTTGGGAGGGGTGAGGGGTTTGGGAAGGGTGAGGGGTTTGGGAAGGGTGAGGGGTTTGGGAGGGGTGAGGGATTTCGGGGG
>JAWQUT010000765.1:87073-103522 GCA_033807755.1 Ellobium chinense
TTCTAACCAACTCACAACAAACATGACCTGCATTTCTTTGTTGATGTCATTACCATTACAGTTGATGTCATTACCATTAAAGTTCAACAGGCAGTTCTGTCACACGTTTGAAGTTTTAATCCAATTTCAGTCTCACCAACACGAAATGGCCTGGCCACAATAAAATTGGTCGTGCTGAAGTAATTAGACTATGCAACCGCATCGCTCACGTTGGTATGTCAACAAATGGGGAGTGAGCTAACACAAACAGATGCTCATACAGAGAAGGATAAAGTAAAGGGAAAAGTGCTCAAGAAGACAAATGCAGACAGAAAATCGAAAAACGAGAGAAAGAGATGTAGCACAAGAGAAAATGTAGCACCTACGGTGTAGTACACAGAGATAAAATGGAAGATGGAAGGAAGAAAGTGTATCAAAAAAAGGAAACGGAGTACTTAAGATGTAGAACCCCTTTTTTCATTTTACAAACAGATGCTTTCTCAGAGTAGAATAAAAAGAAAAGTGCTCAAGAAAAATGCAGAGAAACTGGAAGAGGAAAAAAAAAAGAACGAGAAGGAAAGGAGCACTAAAGATGTAGTATCCTTTCTTCCATTTTGTCTCTGCATTTGTCTTCCTGAGAACTTTCCTCTTTCTCCTACTCCATGTGAGCATCTGCCTATATCCGCTCATTCGCCAATTCTGCTACTATACTATACAGGCGTTCTGTTCTCTTTTTGCACTACGCTGGAATGTATAGACTTCTGTGTATGCTCCAGTACTTGTGTAGACAAAGAGCAGGATGGCAGGCCATCATGCTCCCTCTCCCCCTCTCTCCCCCACCAGCAGCCCCATTCCTTTGCCGAAAAAAAAAACCAAAGATATTTTATCACTGTGATAAACTGCGTTGCCAGTTAAACCAGATTTATATAGAGGTTGCAGGAGCCAAATTGTAAAAGCCTACTTGAGCCATTTAATGAAATTTTCTCCTTGAATCACAGAAACATTCTGAGATGGCCAAGGCCAGTCTGCAGGTCTGTGCCATCACTGTGCTCAAATTAAATGTAGCGTACAGTCAGGGTCCTTCACGGATATTTTTTAACAATTTAAATTAGATGAAAAGGGGTTGAAAATTTGGCTTTCTTTTGCAGACAACAGGCCCGCACAAATGAAATCCGCAGAAGCCATTGGGAAATATTGTCTGCAAAAAATATTATTTTTTTGTTACAAATTCAGGATAGGATTTCATCACTTTGCGGTTTGGTTTCAAGTTATGCGATTATTTCTACACAGTCTGTCCACATGATAGATTTTATAGTTTGCTATTTTTTATCCTAATAGTCCATTTTTTTAACCAGCTAGGCTCCTGCAACCTAAAAGAAATACTAAACAAAGGAAAAAGAGCTAGAAAAGAATGATTTCAATTGTCTCTGAGCGTCAAGGAATTCTTTTCAACTTTGCTACTGTGTTGGATCATTTGATGTGTGCATTGCTGACTGCCCCCTCCTCCTCCTCCTCCTCCTCCGCCTTTTTCTCCTCCTACTTCTCCTTCTCTTTCTTCTTCACATCCACCTCCTCCTTCTCCCTCTCCTTTTCCTTCTCCTCCTCCTCCTCTTCCTCCTCCTCCATCTTCTCTTCTCTTCTCATCCTCCTTTCCTCCTCCTCCACCTCCTCGCCCTTTGCACTTCCCCAAGAAGAAAACTTCATTTCCAGCTCCATGTACTCTTGCTACTCATTCCAAGGCGAGCAATAGAGCAGTACGCTGAGAGAATCCGATAGAAGGTCACTGGTGTGGTTCAAGCAGGTCAGGCCTCAGACAATTTTTTTTCAAAGGCGGCTAGAATACTCATTGAGCTCAGTAGTACAATAGGCGTAGGTATGATGGATTTGGGAAAACCTAGAAGAATAAGCGAGGGTGCTGGTACACAGACAATGCTTAGGGGAAAAGGATTCTGGGAAAGATAATATTCCATTATGATTGGTCCCTTAAGGCAGACATTTTGGTGTGGTTCCTGGGCATGTTTGTAGACAGACAGACAAAACCCAAATTTGGGTAATGTTTTCAGACGTGATCGATGGATAATATGGGAGTTAAGCGGAAAGGGGATCTCTGAGACTGGGGTAAGGATATTGAGCTTTCATGTTGTCTGTGTACTCGCTTTTTACCCGCTTTGACATTGTACACATGCCAGTATACCAAAAGCCCGGTGGGCAAAAAAAAAAATAGTCTACCCTACTGTAATTTGTATGCCCATTTTTTTTCTTTTTTGGACGGGGGTATCTGGGCTGGACAGCCGAACTACTCCGTGGAGAGTATTTTGGCCTGACAGCCAGACGACTCCGTGGAGAGGATTTGGCTTGACAGCCAGACGGGTAAATTTTCGTGTGTGACATGCCCAGTAAAATTCTTCTCACCCATCTAAGAACAACATGTTTACAGACTGGTTCATGCGAAGGCTGAGTCTTTCTCCAGATTTGGAGTCAATGTCTTAAAACACTGAGCTAGAGAGCAGGTTGCCGGTATGAGTGAATTTTAGATAAATCAAATAACATAAATTTGAGGTGAAAAGCTTTGCAGTCTGAATGGGAAGGAGTTTATGTTCGAAATGTTGCACTTTTGCTTTGACGTCTTTCTTTGGTTTCGTGTAATAAATAATATAATCGTATTGTTTACAATTAATTCTGACACGGGGCCTTTCCAGTCATTTACATTTACCTCACGAGGTCGAAGTCCCATTAAACTGATAGAACGTCGGTTTTTATTCTCCTGTATCCTGGTGACGTATACTGAATGGTGTGGGATATGAAGCACTTTGTGTAATTGGCCCGATCGATATTAAAAGCAGACGATCAATTTACACCACACTAATGTCAGCTGATATAGCCAGAACCACCGAGAATGGATATGGTGAGAGAGGGGAAGAGCGAGAGAGAGAGAGAGAGACAGAGGATAGGAGAAAGAGAAGGTGCTGATCAAGTACCTCATACTTTCATCCGTTCATCCATTCGTAAAAATAGTGCTTGGCTACTGATCAGTGGTCATATGCATGATCCATACGTTAGTTAACATATTGCATTGACCACAGTGAACACTACTATTGTTTTGGGAGTTTTGCTTGATTACCTCAGCGCGTTAAACTAACGTACGGATTGTGTATACAACCACAGGGCATGTAAATCAGCAGCAGCGCTGAATGCTTCCTAGGGAGATCATAAAGTGAATGGATGACTTGACCTGGTAGGTTTTTAATACTCTGAAATCGTGTGACCTGGCACTTCTTTGAAACGAGACTTATAAACAGCTTTCGCACTGAGCACGTCCATTCTGTTTGAGCGTACGCAATGGCATTTTTTAACATGCATAAAGCATTAACAGTCTTGCGTAAGGGCATTTTGAAAAACCAAAGAAAAACTAAGGTCTTTAGCATAACTCCAAACAAATCTTAACACTAGTAGCGCTAGCTGACCACGCGCTATGCACTCGCTGGCTGTGTGACCCAGTTTTACCAGTGTTATAGCGGATCAGCGCATACTGCCTGACGGTTAAGGCCCATTGCCAGGATGCACGGCTGCATAAATACGATCGCCGCAGTATGAGGTTGGTTGAGCGATGCGTATATATATACTACTGCCGCACTAAACGGTAGTGAACGCACGGTAGTATATATACTATTACCGAATCACGAGGGTTAATGGTTAAAAAACGGAGATGTTTAAAGTAGGCAAATAAAAAGAAAACAAAAGTCCTGTCTTTGCGTCACACTGATAACTGCATAGTACTGGCTTCCAGTACACTCTACGGTTGTCCAGTCAACCCTTCCAAGAAACACATCTGCCGATTTTTCACGAATAGGAATCAAGTAACGCTAACACTCTTTAAATACTGAATGGAAAAGTCAGCTATTTCACCAGTGACTTCTGATGTTCCTTTCTCTCCAGTCAGATGTATAACTTTTAATTTGTTTACTTCTCTCATTCGCAGACCAACAACAAGACAATAGGCCTGCCTTTGTCGTCACATTGGTACGGGATAACATAACAGTATCTTTCTAGCATGCCTATGTTGTTGAATTTACCCTCCCAAGTTATTTAAAACCCATCTGCCGACGTTTCACGGATGGTACTTATGTAACATCCCTAAAATACTATAGGAAAAAACCTCGGCTAACATTCGACAAGCCGCCATATTTGGTAAGCGCTTGACTAACCTAGCAACAAAGGGACTTTTCGGTAATTTACGGACGCGGTTCTGAATTGGTCACTTCTTCCATCCCAAGAGTTGTTCAAGGAGACCAAATCACCTCATGACCCCGCTCCTGCCGAGAATAGCTGCTGAAGAGAGAACCTCAGATCAAATAAACCAAGATTAATAAATCAATATCGGAGTACTGTACGGCTCCAAAACGTTTGCAGTGAGGTGTTTTTTTTTCGGTGAATGATATATTTTCAATTTAATTCTATATTTATATTTTAAATAAATTGGACAGCTTATCTAGACAGTAAGTCTTGCTTAATATTTTTGCAACATGACATTGACTAGCAGGGTGTAAGAGGTGGGGAATTTTGTAATATAAGAGGATTAATAAGGCTGTATGCAATCAATGATTTTGTTTATTAATAGATGCCAAACCCTTCAATTGTATCTGTCTAGCAGGGACACCACTCCTGAAGTCGTGAGGCAGTGCCCTCTTCGAGTTGGCGCGCCTACATGCATACCCCTTTCACACAGACACCTCATCCAAAACAGGCCATTACAAGCATACCCTATCCAAACAGACCATGAGATGCATATCCTATTCACACAGATTATCAGAAACATACCATATTCATACAAAATTATCAGACGCATACCTCATTCACACAGATCATCAGAAGCATACCCCATTCATACAGATCATCAGAAGCATACCCTCACACAGACCATCAGTAGCTTACGTCATTCACACAGAGCATCAGAAGCATACCCTATTCTCACAGATCATCAGACACATACTCGACCAAAAAAGGCCATCAGAAGCATACCCCATTCACACAGATCATCAGAAGCATACCTTATTCATACAGATTATCAAAGGAATAATCCATTCTCATAGATCACCAGACACATACCCATCCCAAAAAAACCAGTAGAGGCATACCCCATTCACATAGATCAGAAGCTTACCCTATTTACATAGAATCAGAAGCATACCCCATTCACACAGATCAGAAACATACCCTATTCACACAGATCTTCAGAATGTCTCGATCCGCCTCTGTCTTTTCCGTAATGGATGCCTGATCCGTCGACCGTTGCTCTCACTAGGTCAACACCAATTCTGTTTTGTACTGCTCACGTTTCGTGATCAATGCTGCGGGGTTTAATTTGATTAATTTATCACGCAACGGGGCCAAGGTTTGACAGGAACTTCTGGTTTTCACGCTTTTGTGCTGACCTTGTTTTATGATCTTGTTATTGTGTTNCTTTCTAGCATGCCTATGTTGTTGAATTTACCCTCCCAAGTTATTTAAAACCCATCTGCCGTAACATCTCTAAAATACTATAGAAAAAAAAAATCAAACACTCGACAAGCAGCCATATTTGGTAAGCGCTTGACTAACCTAGCAACAACGGGACTTTTCGGTAATTTACGGACGCGGTTCTGAATTGGTCACTTCTTCCATCCTAAGAGTTGTTCAAGGAGACCAAATCACCTTATGACCCCGCTCCTGCCGAGAATAGCTGCTGAAGAGAGAACCTCAGATCAAATAAACCAAGATTAGTAAATCAATATCAGAGTACCGTACGGCTACAAAACGTTTGCAGTGAGTGTTTTTGTTGTGTTTTTTTTTCGGTGAATTATATATTTTCAATTTAATTCTATATTAATATTTTGTAAATTAATTGGACAACTTATCTAGATCAGTTAGTCATATTTAAATATTTTTGCAACATGACATTGACTGGCAGGGCCTAAGAGGACAGGAATTTTATAATATGAGAAGATTAATAAGGTTGGATGCAATCAATGATTTTGTCTATTAATAGATGCCAAACCCTTTATTCGTCTCTGTCTAGCAGGGACACCACTCCTGAAGTCGCGAGGCAGTTCCCTCATCTAGTTGGCGCGCCTACATGCATACCCTATTCACACAGATACCTCATCCAAAACAGGCCATTACAAGCATACCCTATGCAAACAGACCATCAGAAGCATATCCCATTCACACAGATCATCAAAAGCATACCCTATTTAAACAGACCATGAGATTCATAACCCTATTCACACTGATTATTAGAAACATACCCTATTCATACAAAAATTATCAGATGCATACCCCATTCATACAGAGCATCAGAAGCGTACCCTATTCTCACAAATCATCAGACACTTACTCGACCCAAAAAGACCATCAGATTCAGAAGCACACCCCATTTACAAAGATAAGAAGCATACCCTATTCACACAGATCATCAGAAGCATACCCTATTCATACAGATCATCAAAGGAATATTCCATTCTCATAGATCACCAGACACATACCCATCCCAAAAAAAAACAGCAAAGGCATACCCCATTCACATAGATCAGAAGCATACTCCTTTCACACAGTCAGAAGCATACCCCATTCACACAGATCAGAAACATACCCTATTCACACAGATCTTCAGCTCGATCCGCCTCTGTCTTTTCCGTAATGGATGCCTGATCCGTCGACCGTTGCTCTCACTAGGTCAACACCAATTCTGTTTTGTACTGCTCACGTTTCGTGATCAATGCTGCGGGGTTTAATTTGATTAATTTATCACGCAACGGGGCCAAGGTTTGACAGGAACTTCTGGTTTTCACGCTTTTGTGCTGACCTTGTTTTATGATCTTGTTATTGTGTTCGATGGCGAGTGGATGATGATGTAGTGAGTGGCGGATCCAGAGAGGGGACCCTTGGCCGGGAATCTATCATATTCAGTGTACAGTGGAGCATATTTAAAAGGGAAAGGCACAGTTGGTAAACAGGGATACTGAGCACAGTATGTTTAGTCCTAATTTTTCTTCTCTTAACGTAAGTGTATGGTTAAAACGTATTTCTGATTATAAGTACACTTTTGGTTGGTCCCAAGGTGTAAGTTTTATCCGTGATCCACTGTAGTTGTGACAGGGGCGAATAGAAATAGAAGTCGTGACGATACTCACTACAAATCACGGAGTATGGCGAGTTTGCTATTGCCTTGAATCCCAACGGCTCGATGGCACGGTGGTCAGATTACTAGGCTTGAGAACCAAGGGTCTGGTGTTCTATCCTCACTCCGGGCACAATTATTTTTCTATCTAAAAATGCCTTCTCTGATTACGACTTCATCAAATGATAAAGTTTCCTTAAAGAGGTATATTGAACACAGATGTACTGCAGATAGCATCCCCCACCCCCCTCCCCCCANCCCCATTCCACCCTGCTACCCCTTAAACTGTAGCGGTCAGTCCTGTTGTGTTAAGAGAGAGAGAAAGAGAGAGAGAGAGGGAGAGAGAGATGGAAGGAGGGATAGAAGGTATGTCAAAAACAAAAACAAAAAATTCGCAGGAGTGCCATCAATCATTCGCAGATAGTCTAACCTGAAATCCGTACCTCCAAGAATCGACAAATTCGCTCACCACCTGCAAGCGCTCGGTGAATTTCAAGGAAATGGTAATTTACTGCATCCAGGCTTCAAATGCCATTTTAAAAGTGTGAGTAAACACAAAGTTTACTTTGGTTCATTGGGGTTTTTTTGGGGGGGAGGAGAGAAGGGGGGTGGGGGCGTGGTTGTTGGTGCGCTTTCCTTTTCTATCCATCCACGGTGAATTTCTACCACACAGCTTGTGAATGAAATGGTCACAGTAATGTTGGACGTGTTCCATAATGACAATGCAGCTAAGGGCGCATGGGTGCATTGGGGGAGAATTTTTTAAAACAGTTCCTCAAAGTCCTGTGTTTGTTCATGTTTTTGTTGTGAAGTTGATGACTCGAGGGATTTTGATTATTTTTTTTTTTTTAGGAAATTGATTGATTGGCATTGGTTGATTTATCGCAATTTGGATAATCGCAACATTTTTCTTTTATGGTCATTGGATGTTTTCTCGCAATTTTTTTTCAAGTTCTGGAGGAGTTGCAATTAAGCGGAGTTGAGAGTATCTCTTGCTTCATCTGCACTCCTCATCTTCATCTGTATCAGCAACATCTCTTTCGTTTTTTTCTGTTGCCTCTATACTGATACAAGCTTAGGGATTGTTATTGTGGTATTACACAAATGCCAGCGGCGGGTCGGGGATAGGGTGTAGTTCCAGGGGCTAAGAGACAGAGCGTCAAGCTCATTCCACATTCGCCAAAGTCATTTTTTTTTTTAATGATTTGAGTTGTTTATATTACTATGAACTTCCATGTATCTGATTTTCTTTCTTATGAAAGCAAATGTAGGGTTTTGACCCTTTTTAATATCATAGTTTTACAAGCTAAACCATATCTGTCTCATTGTTTTGCATTGAGCAACACGTTGAAAGCGGTAAATTTCTCAAACCCTCAAAAACTGACCTAGGCAAATATGGATTGATCACGACGAGGGAGAAAAAGAGAGAAGGGGAAGGGGAAATGAGAGAGAGAGAGAGAGAGAGGAGAGTCAGAAGCTGGGGTAATAGAATCAGATGAGGAAGAGGAAAATAAGAGCGTTGGAAGATGTTGTGTTGTTATAAGACTCTGGGGTGAGCAGGGGGCAGCGGAGGCTGCCGCGATTTCAAGGGGAAAAGGAGAAGAAAGGGTCTAAATTTTACTTCAATCCTGCCCCTTGGGCGCAAGATACCCTGCCTTGTCTTGGCGTTCGATTTCATCATTATTTCAATTAATGAGAGAGGAAAGGCGAGAGAGAGAGAAAGAAAGAGGGAGAGAGAGAGAGAAAGAGAGAGAGAGAGAGAGCAGGAGAGGGAGAAAGAATGATGCCAGTTAATAAATGTGAAAGTCAGTTATGCACATATTTTTCCTTTTTTTTTTTTTTTGTCTTTTTCATTCTTCCATTCCTTCTGAATAGTTGTATATATTGTTATGTGGCTGGCTTCGGCCTTAATAAGCAAACTAAAATCAACAAATGAAATGATGATGAATGCATACTGTCATGATGATGATGATATTCTAATGATGATAATAGTATAATTTCAATATAATGTCCTCTCAGAAAATATAGATCAACAACAAAATTGAAATATAGAGGCATGAAGATGCCAGTGTCTTTTTCACTGTTGGCTACTTTAGGTTTTACATCTCTCATTAACTTATCCAGGGGTTCCAGGCCAAATACTTTTCAAACTTGTTGTTTAGCTCTTCCTCCAAATTTGAACACATAGGAAAAAATGCATGTCTCTAAACCAATTAGGTTTTTGAGAACTGAGGCAGTGAATCAGGCTACCCAGTATTATAGGCCTTTTCACATAGTGACAGGGTAACCTTACCCACCGAGAACAACCACAAAGTTTATACTTCAGTGACTAAAACTCACCTATTTGAGTCTACACATGTATTTGCACCTATCTAAGCCTTTAGAATTCAAATCCAACCCTATTCCCCCTTTATAGGGACTATTTAAAATTGCATAATTTTATGCCAGGTGCTGTTGGCATCTTCATACATAGAGAAACAACAACGGACTCCATTCCTAAGTACCGATATTACGGCCCGTTGTCATCTTCATGGCTTTAATCATATACTGACAATCTTACAAAGAGAGCTGAGAGTTTGCACATTGACAATGTGATTTCTTACCATCGTAAGAATTACATTAACTCTGAATATTAAACGCTTCTAAGGGTGCATTCAGCACCGATGCACTAGTACAATTTTCACGGTGGTAAGAGATCCCGTCGTTAGTGCGAAAGTTTTCATGCCTCTCATGTGTTCAGTATAGCAGCAGCAGTCGTTCGCCATTCAGATCTCCAAACGAAATCAGTCAGAATTTCTCACATACAGGAGCAAATTAACCACGCCATGGGGCCTGCTGACATTTCATAGTCGTAGAAGGGGTTCTACTCTGTAATATGTTGCCCCACATGGGGCCCTGCACAATGTGAATCCATCTTTTCTTAGATGATAAGTCTTAGTATCTAGTCGACTAGTTTACGTAGCAATGTCAATGCACTCTGTCTTTTCCACAGGCATATCATGTAGTTCGGCCATAGGATATCTCTCCGCCAGAGCGTCAGCCCAATCACTCCTCTCGCCTGGATATCCCTCCGACTACGAGAAGTAAGTCGTTCCCATTCCCAATAAGTATGAGCGTCACCAGATAGGCTTGATAAACACGGCTCTTATGGATAGATTTCAGTCACGCTCATTCCACACTGGCTGAAGTCATTTTTTTTTGTGATTCGAGTTGTTTATCTTCCTGTGTTTCTCCCAGTTATCTTCTTTTTCTTATTAAAATAAAAATATAGTTTTTACTCGTTATTATAATAATATCCTAATTTTTCAGGCTAAACCATTTCTGCCCCACTGTTTTGCTTTGAGCAACAGATTGAGAGCGCTAACTTTCTCAAACCCTCAAAAACAAAAAATAGGCGAATGTCGAGTGAGCGTGACGACATAATGAAATTCTGTCTCTGGCCTTTTCAGCATTTGTTTTTTCTTGATTTATGTTTAGGTTAATACAATAATGAGAATGTGCCTAAAAAGTTTCTTTGTATAAAAATAAGGTATATTACTATAAAGTGTGACCAACAGCCGTGTCAAGATATTATAAAAGTAACTGTACCTTTCACTTTCGAACTCACAAACATAAAGCTTGCATTAAGAAGAAGGTGATATATTAAAACTGTTTAGTATAAACTGAATAGACTTAACCCTGCCTTTTATAATAGAACGTTAGGAATACACTAACGTGAGAAGAAGCAAATAATAAAGGAAAGAAACAAGAGAAGAGAAAGAAGAAAGAGAAATTGAGGCAGAATGGATAATGAATGAATGAGTAAATTCGATGGAACCAATGAGCCGTATGCAAATACGAACACATCTACGATATTGCCATTAACAGTATTAGCTCTGTCCAGCATGATTGCCTGTGTCAATGACCGGTTCTCGCCCCCGCTTTATTTATACGTTAATTAATTCTTTCACCGGACTCCGTGTGCCGTAGATGGAAGGAGCAGCCACTGCCAGCTCAGACTCAGGAGAAACGGCTTTACCATCCTCTCTGATCACTGTTCGCTCCACCGAGTCCTATGATTTCTGTAGTATGTTTTACTCACGAATAGATCTCTACTGTTTTATGGGAAAAGACCATATGCTTCAAAATCATAGTTTTTACACAAAAAAATAAAATGTTTTCGGTAAGCCTGTCTTGATCACGTCATCAATGATGTACAGGGCTCGATATCTAGGAGACTCAAAAGGCCTAGGAGGAATCTTCTTTAAGTATCATGCCGATTGATAAAGGTGATCATGGACTTCCAACTTCTGTTTGTCTGCGGTTCTCATCAGTATTTCACTAACATGTTGTGTCCTCATAATACTTGCCAATAACAATAATAACAACAACTATAAGTTTATTGAGCTCAAACAGCTATTTGTTGTAAATGGGCAAAATAACAATAATTATAACAAGCAATTCACATTCTACCTTCTCTCTCTCTCTCTCTCTCTCTCTCTCTCTCTCTCTCTCTCTCTTTGTCTCACTCTCTTTGTCTCTCTCTTTCGCGCTCTCTCTTTCTCTCTCTCTCTCTTTCTCTCTCTCTCTCTTTCTCTCTCTCTCTCTTTGTCTCTCTCACTCTCTCTCTCTCTCATTTTCACACTCATATTAATGAAGTTTCAGATTTAAAATTTTTACACTCCATCAACAGGTTTCTCGCTTCATCTTCCATTGAAACGTTAACTATTTAATTTTCCAGCTGCTACCAAAACCTCTGGTAGTTGTTTCCTCATTATATGTCCTATGAATTTTGGTTGTCTTCCCCTCACTGCTGTACTTATTTCCTTTCAAGAATTGCTTCCTTCGAGACCTCTGCATTTGCTTTTCTTTTCTGTATAGGAAATTTTCAGCGTTCTTCTTCCACATTTCTGTGCTTTCAGCATTTTATCTTTATATACGAGTATAACTCAGGTGGATAGACAGAGCTCTATACAAATAGATCTCAGAAAGTGAATTTGATCTACCATTATCGCCCTCTTTATATGGTAAGTTTATATATGTATACAGAAACTAAAAAAAAACGGAAACTTACAATGGAAGCAGTCACTATCTAAGTCTTCCAATCCGTCTGTATACGGTCAAGAGTTAACGCCATTGAATTCTCATGAGCAATACGAGGAACTCAAAGACAGCTCAACAATGCATTCGGCTATTTATGGTAAAATATTAACACCCTTGCATGTTCACTGGAGCTGTGAGGAATGCAAGGGAAATAGTGTATTATCATTTTTCAAATAAAAATTCTATCATGGTTACAGACCTGTAATTGGATTGGACCCTTTTTTCCTCTATGGGCTGTATTAACATTTTGAGCTGCCCTCTGAACCCAAAGTTTTAGCTTTCACCCAGACCCATACCAGATTGAAGCTCATTATGTGGCCCAAATTTTAAGACTTACCCAACCCCAGCAAGCCCATTGAAATTTTGAGCTTGGTTGCTATTTGTAAACAGACCCTACATTTTTCACTAGTCAATGCCAAACCCCTCCTCTTCCGCCTGAGCACACCCTTGACCTGTCACTTCCAGCCCAGGGCTAAATAGTGCCTGGTAAAATAAAGTAAAATGGACAAATATTTCCATGATATCAAAATTTTCCCCCTGGAGCCCTTATTACTGGAAGCACGGCATGCCAAAAGAGGGAAAAGCGGAGATGAAATATAACCCCTAAGTTGTACGACCACAAAGTGAAAGTACAATTACAGGCCTGTAACCTCAAGCGTTCTGTCAGTTAGAGTAAAAGAGTTGATTCCCTTGCCTACTCACCGGAAGTGAAAGCATGCAAAGGAAGTAATCATGTTCAAAGGATAACTGATCTTTGAACTCGACCTGGCCTTTGTTCCCTTAGTAACCAGAACTGCCGCTGGCTGATTACCACACAAGACTCCAGTAAGAAGGTTCAAGTGGAGGTAGTTGCTGTGAACATCGCAAACTGGGACGGTGGAGAATGCGAGGACTATTTGGAACTCAGGGATGGTATGTGTTGTTCTAGTTGTAGTGGTGGTTGTGATGATGCTGAGGATGGTAGTGGTGGTGGTGGTGGGTCAGGTCGAGGCTGTGGCTATGAACATCACTAACTGGGACTGTAGAGAATGCTAGGACTATTCAGAACTCAGGGATGGTATATGTTGTTCTAGTAGTGGTGGTGATGGTGGTGGTGATGGTGTAAATGATGGTAGTGGTGGTGATGGTCTAGGTAGAGATAGTGGCTATCAACATCGCCAACTGAAACTATGGAGGCTGCGAGGACTATCTGGAACTTATGGATGGTATGTGTTGTTCTATTTGTGGTGGTGATGGTGGTGGTGATGGTGGTGGCGGTGGTGATGATTCAGAACAAGGAAGTGGCTATTAACATCACTAACTGAGACGGTGGAGAACGCGAGGACTATTTGGAACTCAGGGATGGTATGTGTTGTTCTCGCTGTTGTGGTGGAGGTGGTGGTTGTGGTTGTGGTGGTGGTGGTGGTGGTGGTGATGATAATGATAATAGTAGTGATGGTGGTGGTTCAGGTCGACGTAAAGGCTACGAACATCGCAACCTGGTGCTATTGAGAATGCGAGGACTATTTGGAACAAATGGATGGTATATGTTGTGCTAGTTGTGGTGGTGGTAGTGATGGTGAAGGTGGGTGGTGGTGATGACGGTGTTGTGATAAGGTGATGATGGTGGTGATGATGGTAGTGGTAGTGATCAGATCGAGGTAGTGACTACGAACTTCGCTAACTGATACTAGGGAAAGTGCGAGGACTGTGTGGAATTCAGGAATAGTGCTCGTCACTATGATGTTGTTGTTGTTGGTGGTGATGGTGGTGGGGATGGGGGTGATGGTAGTGGTAATGGTGGTCAGGTGATGAGGATGGTGAGGGTTCAAGTCGAAGAAGTGGCTAATACCATCGCTAACTGAGACTGTGGAGAATACGAGAACTCTTTGGAACTCAAGGGGTGATAATGTCATTATGTGATGATGATGATGGCAATGGTGGTGGTAGTGGTGGTGGTGGTGATGGGTTTTAGATCAGTTTGCCTCAAAACAGTTTCGGTGTGCAATTCTGATGCAGTTCTCTTTGAATCGGACATGGAAGATTGCCCTCCAAAATGCAAAATGATGCATTAGTTATGAAGCTGCATTTGACTAGACGATCAAAGCGATCCACACTTGGAAACGCTGTATAAACTTCATTATAACATAGATCCATTTCATTGGCACGCAAACCAACGTATCGAGAAGTTGTTGTTGTTGATGTTGTCGTTGTTGTTGTTGTTGTTGTTGTTGTTGTTGTTGTTGTTGTTGTTGTTGTACTACTGCTATTTCTTTTTCTTTTTCTTCTTCTTCTTCTTCTTCTTCTTCTTCTTCTTTTGCTCCGTTACCAAATAAAGTTTAATCAATCAATCAATCTTCTTCTTCTTCTTCTTCTTCTTCTTCTTCTTCTTCTTCTTCTTCTTCTTCTTATTCATTTCTCCTCCTTCATCTTGCTCTTATTCTTCTTGATTTTGCTGTTGTATTAATGATAATGATGATGATGATAATGACGTTGACCATTTTGTTAATAAATTCATTATATAATTTTCAGAAAGTTTTGTGTCATTGGGCAGAATCATATTTAGTTTTAATGATAATGACAATGATGATGGTGATAAATGGAAGAGGAGGAGGGTGAGGATGATGATGATTATGTGGTTGTTGACATGGCCTGTTTTAACAATTGTTTCCAGGTAGAGAAGAAAACTCCCCACTTATCAAGAAATGGTGTTCCACGGAACCAGTGCAAATAAAGAGCAAAGGTCAACATCTGCTGGTCAGATTTGTTTCTGATCAACACATAACTGGTCCAGGTTTTGCACTCAAGTACTATCAGATTGATGACTGTAAGTTTCTTTCTTTCTTTCTTTCTTTCTTTCTTTCTTTCTTTCTTTCTGAATTTCTGAATTTCTTTCTGAATTTCTATCTTTCTGTCTGAATTTCTTTCTTTTTTCTGAATTTCTTTCTTCTTTTTTTTCTCTCTGTCTTTCGTTCTTTCTTTCTATCTTCCTCTCTGTTTTGTTCTGCATCGTTTTGCTTGTGCTAGGTTGGAATGGAATTTGCTGTGACAATCATGAAGCAAAGTGTATGCTCAGAGCAAAACCTGAATTTCTGTATTATATAACAGTCATTTTATACAGGATGATAATAATAAATAGCTTGTGCGGACGAAACAGAAGCATACTATTATTCTCGGGCATGTCATGGCTTAACACCCTTTTCAAAAGTCATTTTGAAAAGCTTTGTTCTTAAATTGCCATTTGCGTTGTAGTCAGCAAAAGGTTCCCAGCAGCGGGTGGCCCTTGAACACCATTACACCGTACAATAAGCGGAGTGCTTTTCAATAAATGACACGCTACCGTTATCATTTTTGAGGATATTGTTACAAAGACCTGGTACTTAAAGTTCGCTCGCAGCTGACAAAACAAAAATCAGTTAAAGTGTTGCTAGTAGCAATGACCTCCAAGAAGTCAGTCACACAGTAAACACAAAAGATAGCTAAACAAATCGACCAAATAATGGTAAACCATTATATGCATAATTTTTTAAATTTAAATACATCTGCCAAAATTGAAAGACTCGTAGTAAATATTCCCCAGTACAATTACTGGACACATAGAGGTAGCATACTAATCTCAGCCAAAGGCAAAAAGAACAATTTTTTTTTTTCGAGGATATGAATACTTTATCAGAGCGGGTCGCATCTTTTCTGAATGATTTTATTTTGTATTTTTTTTTCTACTCTTGAACTATCCAGACCAGTCCAAGTGTGATCCTTACAGAGTGAAAAGTATCTCAGTGGGAGAGAACCCGGTGTTTCTGGATTTACCCATGTACTCAGAACGGATGGCTAGGTAGGTCAGAGTGATGTAGTCTTAGCTATGATGGTAACTATGCTTACCATGATGAAAGTAATTGTAACTGCAACACCGTATATATAAAAATCGATGAAAAGGAAAAGGAGTGCAGATAGGGCGGGGTGACTTTTCCATGTGCCTGAGAACCCCAGTGGGCGATCCCACGCAGGCTGACCAAGGTGCACTTCTTGGTGAGACGCAAACAGGCCGCTCTCTCGACTCTACAGTTTGTGAATCCTTCTAACGATAGGCACAAAAAGGACGTCGCCTCACTGAGGCTTTCGGTTTTGGTTAATGTTTCCAAACGCCTTCGTTCGCCTGGTATTCTACACAGCAAGGGACACCTCTCCAGAAATTCCCAGGCAATGGTTTAGACTCGAAAGTCTCGCCCACCTATATATATTTATATACTTAC
>JAWQUT010000765.1:103551-113584 GCA_033807755.1 Ellobium chinense
CATGCTTGTCAATGCAATATTAATTTCCTAAATACTTGACTGCACTGACCAACGCCCTCCTCCCTCTAACTATTCTACAATAGTGAAAGTGTCATTATGGTGGTAATATTAGTGATGGGGTAGTGCTGATCACAGTAGTGATAGGTGGAGGTGATGTTTGCCATGGTGATGGCATTAAAGGAGATGACGGTAATTATAATTGTGGTGATGATAGTGATATTTTACTTGTTTTGATGGTGGTAGATAACTAATTAGATCACATTTTGCAGTTTTACCCTCTTTAATACATCTTTAAGTAGATCTACTTGAGAAGTATGGTTCTTTTTTTCTCTCAATGTTTATTAGAGAGATTTCATGTGACTACCACCTAAAATCCCAATACAATGATGACGTCACCATCAACATTGAACTTTTGACCTTCAGCAAGATTTTATGTGAGGACGGAAGTTTCGTCATACACGACGGTGAGTGTTTCAACTCTCTCTCTCTCTCTCTCTCTCTCTCTCTCTTTCATTTTCTCTCATGTGTTGCGGCCCATATGAGTATGAGCTGGCAAAATCCAAAGTTATTGTCATAATTATTAACAGCCTTAATGAGATACCATTATAATTTACAACGCTATAAGAAAAGACAGTGAAGAATTTAAACTGCAGTTCATGTGTATGTGATTATGTGATTGCACTCAACTGTTTTGAAACAAAATAGATGAAGAAATCTAATTTACACCGTAAGCTCTATAGCTACTAGATTTCAGCTGATGCGTACGTCTTAAAGAAAACTGAAGAACGTTCGTGTTAACAAAAGTAAAAATGAAACTATTTTGCTCAAAATGTGTAGCGTTGTGTTAAAACTACACATTTCTTTTGCCCCATTTTGAACTTGGTACCCTCGAGAATCACAGTCATCATTACAACTATAATTAGTATAATAATTAGTGTATTATCACTCTTATCATTACTTTGCCCGTTTGGACAAATTAAATTTATCTTATCAGTCTTATCTTATCTTCATTCTAACTTAAAATATAACACTATGTTCTTATTTTTTTCAGGCCCAAACACGAACTCACCGGTTATTATAGACTGGTGTTACTCCAATCAACCCTTCCGCCAGTTAAGTAGTTCTGGCAAGGATGTATTCATACGCTTCCGCCTGATCAAGTCGGATAGTGATTGGTTCATTTTTAGAATCAAGGTCACCACAAAACTGAAGCCCAGTAAGAACCGTCTCTTTCTTAGTCTCTCTAGCTTCCTTCCCCTTCCATGTCTCCTTTTTTTCCTTCCCATGTGTGTGTGTGTGTGTGTGTGTGTGTGTGTGTGTGTGTGTGTGTGTGTGTGTGTGCGTGTGCGTGTGTAAGTATGTGTGTTTTTTTTTGTGTGTGTGCATGGGTGCGTAGACTACGTCCAAAGAGGAACTGGCTCGACAAGAAAGTAAATAGATGTGTATGTCAGTCCCTGTCATATTTCAGGACACCTCCAAGTCTCATTTCCTTGAACCTGACCCACATGTTTGTTTGGCTGAAACGAAGACCAACGCAAACTCAATCAAAGACATCCTCCTGTTGGTTGAAGAGAAAGATTTGCTGACAGACCTTATGATATTGCTGCAGTTATCTCCTACTCTGTCTGGGAACAGATCCACTGTCGTAAATTGCAGATGGTGTGATTTCCTACCCAAATAACCAATTTCTTTCTGTCCTGTCTATACTACCTTCCCAACTGAGATTATGTTTTTACCCAGTATGTCAGTTTATTTGTTCGTGGGTTTCTTAGCAAAAGAACAAGAAAAGCTTCGAATATTGTAATGGAAATAACTGCATAAAATAGAGTTGATAGTCTTCGCATTTTTAGCTTTACCCCTTTAGCGGAGGTCGGTGTTCTTCTGACTGCCCCTCAATAAAAATTATTAGTCTACATCTATTTCTCATTTTGTCATTTTCTAGCACATATCTTAACCGTAACTATGGCTTGTTTATAAACTCTGTTGGTATGCATCTTCTTCTGTAGATGTTATAATGAGTCTCTCTCATTATTTTGCAGATTCATGCAGTGAAAGGTCGATACCAAATATGGAGGTGGCGCCAACTCCGACATATTTTGCCTTCCCTCTGCAACATAAACCAACCAGGTATCGTCATCATCATCATCATCATCATCATCATCATCATCATCATCATCATCATTACCGTCATCGTTTTCAAAAGGATAGACACTCTTAAAATCTGTAACATGAAAAAAAAATGTATAAAATGTTCCAAATCTTCGGACAAGTGTCCTTCATCATCATTCTGTTGGCTAATCTGAAGTCTTTATATCCCAGTGGCATTATTGAAATACCAAGCATTGTCTGGACAGACAACTGAGGAAAAACAAGCTCAGTCGTTTTATTTATTAGGAAGATAAATCAATCGGCAAAAAAGAACTATGAAGTGGTTAAAGGGTAGGCTACCTTGGATGAGTATAAAATTATGTAGGAATCTGCTGTTTCGTAGGCATTAATACCTACTTTTAGTGTGTTTCATGTTTTTCTGATCTGCAAGACTGCAAGACGGATAAAATAGCCAGCCTGCGTTGTTGTTTTTTTTTACATTTTTAACCTAAACATCATGCTATATTAACCTGACCCTTACAAGTTATAATGTGCATTGCTGGAACCATGTAACCTGCGGGTCTGGAAAACCACGGGTTAATACAATATCACCATTTCATTCCTGTGGGTCTTTTTATGATAGTATTCGTTTAGCAATAATTTCTCCCATGGGAAAAAAATGGCATTTAACTTCTCTTTTATTGTAGTTTTATTCCAAATGAATTGATTTTCTCCTAGGAAAACAAAAGGTATTTGACTTTTTTTTAATAGTGTGGTTGTTTTCCAGATTAATTGATTTTTTTTTCAGAGGGTGGCTGGGAAGGTCTTAGTGTATCGTGAGCTATGAGTGCTAGACATCTATTGTATACTTGTTGCTCTTTCTTCTTTCAATATTTTTCATTAATTCTATTTAGGCTAAATCAATTTGATTTTTTTTTTCTGTTCACAGCACCAAGGCTTGCCCTCTGAGACTTTGGACCCAGAAGAAATCTCAAACTGTTAGGCTAGAGGTTGTCTCCCCTGATCCTCCTTGCGGAAACAAAGGTGTTCGAGTATATGATGGTAGGTGCTGTGTTAAAATGTTCAACCTTAAATATTAATAGACAATGGACTCTAGATAAACGCAACTTGTTTAAGCGCATTACAGGGCTGGCGGACAATGAAGCAGGATGAGAGGGTTACGAAAATTAGGGTGCCATCGTGCCACCCTTTCAAACCATTTGATCTTTCTACTTTTTCACACGTGTATACCTGGTGGCATAGATAGTGCAAACGGTGCGAGGTTACTTCACCACGTGCCTGGAAACTCCAGTAGGTCATCCCGTGCGGGCTGAACAAGGTGCATGTCTTGGTNCTCTCTCTCTCTCTCTCTCTCTCTCTTTCTCTCTTTCTCTCTCTCTCTCTCTCTCTGTGTTGCCGCCCATATATCTATGAGCTGGCATAAAATCCAATGGTATTGTCATAATTATTAACAGCCTTAATGAGATAGCATTATTTACAATGCTATAACAAAAGGCAGTGAACAATTTAAACTGTAGTTTATGTGATTATGTGATTGTACTAAATTGTTTTGAAGCAAAATAGATGAAGAAATCTAATTTACACCGTAAGCTCTATAACTACAAGATTTCAGCTGATGCATACGTCTTAAAGAAAACTGGGGAAACGTTCATGTTGACAAATGTAAAAATGAAACTATTTTGCTCAAAATGTGTAGTGTTGTGTTAAAACTACACATTTCTTTTGCCTCATTTTGAACTTGCTTCCCTCGAGGATCATAGTCATCATTACAACTATAATTGGTATAATAATTAGTGTATTATCGCTCTTATCATTACTTTGCCCGTTTGGACAAATTAAATTTATCTTATCAATGTTATCTTTTCTTTATTCTAATTTAAAATCTAACACTGTGTTCTTATTTTTTCAGGCCCAAACACGAACTCACCGGTTATTATAGACTGGTGTTATTCCAATCAACCCTTCCGCCAGTTAAGTAGTTCTGGCAAGGATGTATTCATACGCTTCCGCCTGATCAAGTCGGATAGTGATTGGTTCATTTTTAGAATCAAGGTCACCACAAAACTGAAGCCCAGTAAGAAGCATCTCTTTCTTTGTCTGTCTCTCTCTTCCTTCCCCTTCTCTGTCTCCTTTTTTTTTCTTCCCCATGTGTGTGTGTGTGTGTGTGTGTGTGTGTGTGTGTGTGCGTGTGTGTGTGTAAGTATGTGTGTGTTTGTGTGTGTGTGTGTGCATGGATGCGTAGACTATGTCCAACGAGGTAGTGGGTGGATAGAAAAGTAAATAGATGTGTATGTCAGTCCCTGTCATATTTCAGGACATCTCCAAGTCTCATTTCCTTGAACCTGACCCACATGTTTGTTTGGCTGAAACGAAGACCAACGCAAACTCAATCAAAAACATCCTCCCGTTGGTTAAAGAAAAAGATTTGCTGACAAACCTTATGATATTGCTGCAGTTGTCTCCTACTCTGTCTGGGAATAGATCCACTGTCGTAAATTGCAGATGTTGTGATTTCCTACCCAAATAACCATTTTCTTTTTGTCCTGTCTACACTACCTTCCCAACTGGGATTATGTTTTTATCCAGTATGTCAGTTTGTTTGTTCGTGGGTTTCTTAGCAAAAGAACAAGAAAAGCTTCGAATATTGTAAAGGAAATAACTCGTAAAATAGAGTTGATAGTCTTCGCATTTTTAGCTTTACCCACTTAGCGGAAGTCGGTGTTCTTCTGACTGCCCCTCAATAATTAGTCTACATCTGTTTCTTATTTTGTCATTTTCTGGCACCTATCTTAACCTTAACTATGACTTACTTGCATTATTATGCAGATTCATGCAGTGAAAGATCGATACCAAATATGGAGGTGGCGCCAACTCCAACATATTTTGCCTTCCCTCTGCAACATAAACCAACCAGGTATCGTCATTATCATCATCATCATCATCATCATCATCATCATCATCATCATCATCATTACCGTCATCGTTTTCAAAAGGATAGACACTCTTAAAAACTGTAACATGAAAAAAAATGTATAAAATGTTCCAAATCTTCGGACAAGTGTCCTTCATCATCATTCTGTTGGCTAATCTGAAGTCTTTATATCCCAGTGGCATTATTGAAATACCAAGCATTGTCTGGACAGACAACTGAGGAAAAACAAGCTCAGTCGTTTTATTTATTAGGAAGATAAATCAATCGGCAAAAAAGAACTATGAAGTGGTTAAAGGGTAGGCTACCTTGGATGAGTATAAAATTATGTAGGAATCTGCTGTTTCGTAGGCATTAATACCCACTTTTAGTGTGTTTCATGTTTTTCTGATCTGCAAGATTGCAAGACGGATAAAACAGCCAGCCTGTGGTTTTGTTTTTTTTTACGTTTTTAACCTAAACGCCATGCTATAATAACCATACCCTTACAAGTCATAATGTGCATAGTTGAAACCATGTTACCTGCGGGTTTGGAACCATGGGTTAATACAGTATCACCATATCATTCTAGATAGTCTTTTTATGACAGTATTCGTTTAGCAATAATTTCTCCCAGGGGGAAAAATGGCATTTAACTTCTCTTTTATTGTAGTTATATTCCAAATGAATTGATTTTCTTTTAGGAAAACAAAAGATATTTGACTTCTTTTTTTGATAGTGTGGTTGTTTTCCAGATTAATTGATGTTTTTTTCGGAGGGTGGCTGGGAAGGTCTTAGTGTATCGTGAGCTTTGAGTGCTAGACATCTATTGTATACTTGTTGCTCTTTCTTCTTTCAATATTTTTCATTAATTCTATATAGGCTAAATCAATTTGATTTTTTTTTCTGTTCACAGCACCAAGGCCTGCCCTCTGAGACTTTGGACCCAGAAGAAATCTCAAACTGTTAGGCTAGAGGTTGTCTCCCCTGATCCTCCTTGCGGAAACAAAGGTGTTCGAGTATATGATGGTAGGTGCTGTGTTAAAATGTTCAACCTTAAATATTAATAGACAATGGACTCTAGATAAACGCAATTTGTTTAAGCGCATTACAGGGCTGGCGGACAATGAAGCAGGATGAGAGGGTTACGAAAATTAGGGTGCCATCGTGCCACCCTTTCAAACCATTTGATCTTTCTACTTTTTCACACGTGTATACCTGGTGGCATAGATAGTGCAAACGGTGCGAGGTTACTTCACCACGTGCCTGGAAACTCCAGTAGGTCATCCCGTGCGGGCTGAACAAGGTGCATGTCTTGGTGAGGCGAAAAAAGGAGCCGGCTCTCTTCAGTTCGTTAATACTTCAACCGATATTCACAAAGCGGATGTCGTCCCCATTGTGGCTATCAGTTTTAAGATTAAATATGCTTCTAGCTCGTTTTCTCAATCTTGTTCAGCAAAGCAAAGGATCCTGTTCCAGAAATTTCCAGACAAAAGTTCACGGAGTCACCACGCTCACACAAATTTGCGCAAATGTCCTTGCATCATATGTCTCTCCTCTTCTCTCACCTCTCCCCACCCCCACATTTCTATTCACCAGCCCTTCCAGCCAGTCAGCAATTTATGCTGCCCTTTTTACGTCCTCACAACCACAACCGTGCCCCACTCCTGCTGTCGCAATATCTTCCTTACTAACGCCAAGGCATTCCCAGTCAAGAATTTATCTTTTCCATTATTATAAACCATCATGATTTACGGCTGACTTCGTTTTAAGGCAATTTATTTTTTTTTTCTTGCGTAGCCTAATTACATTTTTCAGGCAACAGACGTAACTCCAAACCAAAAACCACTGAAAAGTAATTTTTATCACAGTTAAAGCGGGTGCATTGTATTAAAACTTGCCAATTAAATTCCAGGGTACGATCTGTCCTCAAAGATGATTGGCTCCCTCTGTGACAAGGAAGTCTACTCAGGCTCCACCCACAATCTCGTGCTTAATCCAGCCGATGAAGACGGCACACATGTGGTCTTTGTAAAGGCATCTGCAGTTGGTAAGTCTGGATGTCTCTCAAGCAGCTGTGGCCTAAATAATATGACAGTAATAAAAAGTTCGCCCGTGTACAGCTAAAGTCGAACCAGACCTCAACTTTACATCTATACGCTGGGCACTACTGTCGAATAGGTTCACATGCCAGCGCCAACAATGTCAGGCGTTGGTCGAAATTTGCAACCCGGTGCCAACAGATAACACTTAACAGGTGGAACAGTTATTATCCGTACATCTGGGACATGTGACCAGCTAGTGATTTAACTCAAGGCGCCTCGAGCTACGAGAGTCAACACAAGAAAGCATTTTCATTCCTATCGTTAAAAATTATTTGGGAAAAGGATGAAAGAATGATACTATGTTGATATCATGATGCCCTTTGCTTTTATGTTTGTAGAGTAGTAAGTACCTATATGTCAGCGGTACGTTGATTCTCATGTCTTATCTGAAAACACAAAATTCCCCTTATCTTTCCTCCGACACATAGCATTCACCCTTTAACTGAGAACAGCTGAATCATGCCAACTGCTACTCCACACCATTATTTTCCTTGCACTTCCCTACGCCCTTCCTTTATTCGATCCTCTTACGAAAATCAGATGTAACATTAACAATTTACATGAATCTATAAAAACGTTTTCCTTCGACATATAGCTTGCCTTCTTTACCTGCATACAACTGGATCATGTCAACCCCTAATCTACACCCTTTTTTTTCATGCACATTTCTACGCCTTTCCTTTGTTAAATCATCTTAGGAAAATCAGAAAAAAAACATTAATAAATTACGTAAATCTATAAAAACTTTTTCCTTCGACAAATAGCTTGCATTCTTAATACTGCATACAACTAGTCTAGATTATGTCAACCGCTAGCACTGATCTACACCCCGTTTTTTTCATTCACTTCTCTACGCATTTCCTTTGTTAAGCCATCTTAGGAAAATCAGAAGATACATTAATAATTTACGTAAATCTATAATAACTTTTAGGACGTTTGTGACTTTTTTTTTTTACAGAGGCTACATGTAACAGCAAGATGGAGAGGAAGCCAGCAATTCACGATGAAGTTCGACAACTCCCAGAACTTGCCAATGCCAAGAAGAGTTATGCTCAGTAAGAACAGGCTAGAAAGAAGGGCAGTGAGGGAGGGATTGGGTGGAAGTAGAAAGAGGAGAGAGAGAAAGTGAGGAAGCCTCAAGGCCTTGGAACTTAACTGGGTGATGTATTTAAGGAGCACGGTATTGTAGGGGGTCGGGGGGGNGGGGGGGTGTTAAAGAGAAAAAGAAATGATAGAATTAAGAACACAAAAAATGTTAAATTGAATAATCTTAAAATAACAGAAAATTTTTATCGTCACCTCAGTTTACAGGTAAAATGCTGAGACTCTCATAATACGGTGTGCTTGGATTAGTAGTGGAAGCGATTTTAGACAAAAACAGAGAGAATTGGTATAGATATGAAATTCTCTTACTCGGAGAGCGAGGTAACAGAAGACCTTTAGACGGGGATACAAGTGTTTCGGCCCTTTGACTTCCTAACACTCAAAAGGGACTGGGCCACACATGGGTCATGACTCCCAAGAGTCCTTCAGTTGATTTTTTTATCCCCGCCTCGGAAGGGATTTGAACACGCAACCTTCAGTTTCTTAAATCCTTGCTTCGCATCCTCTCTGCCACTATGAAGCCAGAGAAAGTTGGCTAAACTTGCATTTTAGAAATATTTAAATTTACTATGCAACACTCCACTGTACGCTGCGTTTGGTCCATATCCACGCTGAGCTCTTTTCCAGTCTCTGCCGGAATATTTCTCAAAAATGTTTTCTTTACTCTAACCCTATCCTCAGCACTAAGTTAAGTATAGTTATACTGTATACCTTGGAGAAGTCTGAGGATTATACTCAAGGCACAAAGCACACTTGTAAATTGAGATGATGATATGTTGATGACAGTGATAATGAAGAGCTTTGACAACGATAATAATAAGTTTGATGCTACTTATGGTATAATGGTATCGCTAGTGTCAATAACAATGGAAGATTCAGCCACGTCTATCTCTTCCAGTGACTTAAACTGTACTTATCTGCTGGAGTCGGACCGGTCTTCTGATGCTGTTGAGGTCAGTCTGACTGGCCGCATTGTGGACAAAGGAATGTATGACTGTAACGGGGATATGGTCACCTTCTATGATGGTAAGAGTTACACTGGGAGATGGTGATGGTGGTGGCTGCTATGGTGGTGGTAGTAGTGGTGGTGGTCATGGTGTTTTGATGGTTGTGGGGGTTGTTCACTCCGAGTACAGAAACTGGAAGAATTGTGGAACAAGTTTATTTGGTTGGATTGGGAAGATAGAGATAAGATTACCTATGATCTATTACTCTCCAGTTAACTGAGGCAAGTAAACCCTCAGAAAGACTGTGATGGGGATGTGGGGATGGTAGTTGCATTGGCAGTACTGGCGTTGGCAGAGGTAGTGGTGGTAATAAAGTTTATAATGGCATTTTTCAGATGTTTTGTTTTTTTAATTTCGTGATGTCGTCACTATGGCAACGTTTGGCTGAGCGAATATCATCACCAGCCGTATAAACGTTTTTCTGTTTATTCACTAAATAGATTTTTTTATCCATTCAGTCTGAGAATGATAAGAGTAATCTATATTCATAAAACGCTTCAGCCAAATTTGTGTCACAGATTTCTTGAGAACTACGTAACGTAAAAACATGCGGTTTTCACCTAAATTCGTAGAAAAATACACAAAAGGTAACTATACACATCAGTCCTCTTTATTTTTTTTTACCTTTTTAGAAAAAAAAAGAATGTGTATAGCAATGAAAGACAATCTCCGACGGATCTTTTCAATCCGCCCGATTCGCCAATCGTCCAACTTTTTCACCGAGTCTAATGCATTCGTCTATGATGCCTTTCGGTGCTCTAGGTATTCTTTCGCCGCTGGTGCGTTGCCTGCCTGCCCAT
>JAWQUT010000765.1:119311-147419 GCA_033807755.1 Ellobium chinense
GAGAGAGAGAGAGAGAGAGAGAGAGAGAGAGAGAGAGAGAAAAGAGAGAAAGAGAGAGAGAGAGAGAGAGATTGATTCTTCAAAATGCACAACAGACAGAACGATGAAAAAATAAAAATCCATGAATCGTGTAAAATTTCTAAGGAGTTGAATTACTTCTAACTGGATTACTATCGTAATTATTATTATTACTCTATTCATCATCACTATGATTATCATTGCATGTTCAGCTTGATATTTGATATTCACTGACATCAATATCTTACATACTTATTCTCTATTCCTCCATGTGTCCAAATCAGGAAGGGGAGGCTGCAGTATGGTCACAGAATTACAGGCTAATTCGACAGTTCAGAGTTTGACTTCACCCAACTATCCTCTTTATTATCCCATGTGAGTATTAGCACTTGAATAGTTAGAGAGAGAGAGAGAGAGAGAGAGAGAGAGAGAGAGTTTGACTTCACCCAACTATCCTCTTTATTATCCCATGTGAGTATTGGCACTTGAATAGTTAGAGAGAGAGAGAGAGAGAGTGAGAGAGAGAGAGAGAGAGAGAGAGAGTGAGAGTTTGACTTCACCCAGCTATCCTCTTTATTATCCCATGTGAGTAGTGGCACTTGACTAGTTAGGGGAAGTTAGCAAAGAGAGAGAGAGAGAGAGAGTGTGAGTGAGAAAGAGTTTAACTTCACCAAACTATCCTCTTTATTATCCCATGTGAGTATTGGCACTTGAATAGGCTATGGGAAGTTAGGAAATGGGGAGAGGGAGAAAGAGAGAGAGAGAGAAAAGAGAGAGAGAGAGAGAGAAAGAGAAAGAGAGACGGATTAACAATAACAACCAAAGTCCATGCTTTTATCAGGCTATACGCCAAATAACAATAACAATAAGTTTATAAAGCTCAGGTACTCCAGATACAAATGAGCATACATTCGTTAGAGGAACATGTCGTTTTAGAAGAATATTCATTAGAAGCTCAGATGAACAGAGAGACAGTTCTAGTGTTGCTGTTCTAGATATGGTATGTAATAAAACTCGTAATAAAACCAGAATTGTCAGAGTTTGCTTTTTCAAAGCTAGAATAACATCTTTGGCATTTTGTTTCGAATGGGTTGGTTCCAGGTCTAACACAACTGACTAACTCTTTAGCTGTCTTGTTTCTAAGGGACATTTGACTTTTGACCAGCGTGAATTGTTTAACCCTGTAGTGCCAAGCGTATCAGATCTGATACATTTCGTGGAACAAAGAAAAAGCAAATCAAGATCATCACCCCACCATAATAGTCTGAAGTCGCACGAGCGGGCATTAGCCTGGATATGAGACCTATAATCCGCATTAATATTCTTATTATTATTATCATTTTGATGCTTGTTCCAGCATAGTGGATCCAGAAGTGATCCAAACACTGGAGCTCGGACTTTTTGTGCCAATGTAAATAGGGCTGGGCACTAGAGGGTTAAAGGATGTTTATCTAAACAGCTGTTGATGCCAAAAAGCTATGGACTGTCTGTAACCATCTAAACTTTGTTCATTGCCTCTTTCTGTTAACAGCAACAGTTACTGTGAGTACAAGCTGAAAGCCCCAGAAGGTCATGTGATCCATTTTGAAGTCCTGCATTCGCGGATGGAAAATGACTGCAGTGACACTGTCAGAGTTTATAACGGTAAATATACATTACAAGCGCCTTTGGCTAACATCCCGCCGCTCGGGATATTATCTGGAGAGGGATCTTTTGCCAACAAGCGCGGGTAGAGAGGGGAGATAAGCACAGAAATTAAACATGCGTTGTATTTACGTCATTTGATTGAAAAAAAAGCATGCCAACTGCCACCATGGGAAGGCCAATGTGCTGCCAGCGTGGATGAATTACGATCTTAAGGTAAAGAGGGAAGATAAGTACAGAAATCAAAAATTAATGTGTTGTAATTGTGTCTCGATTAAAAAAAAAAACAAAACAAATGCCACCATGGAAAGGCCTATGTGCTGCCAGTGTGGATGATTTAAGATCTAAGGTAAAGAGGGGAGATGAAAACAAAACTTATAAATGTGTTGTAATTATATCCTCTGTCAAAAATAGAGTGTCACCGTGGGAAGGCCCATGTGCTGCTGGTGTGGATTATTTTACCTGCTCCTTGCTACAGTAAGGCGTGGTTTGGCAAGGATAACCACAACTGGATCCATATTCAGCGGGAAAAAATGTAGGGTNGGGGGGGGGGGGTTAATTCCCGACCACGGGTCGTGTTGTAAGTGCATTTTATCCACATTTTCTTCTATAAAATGGGTACCTAGCTATGAACAAGGAAAGATATTGTCAGAATGCTAGTGATCAGCGCCTCCAAATGGCAACGGCACTGTATACTCCTCAGGGAGTTGAGAAAGTCCTAGAATGATCTGGTCTGTTGGGGGATGATAATAGTGTGAAATCGCATGAGCGGGCATTAGACTTATGAAACACCTTATTATTATTATTTTCCTGTAACTGTTAACTGTGAGTTATGAAAGCAGAGTACAGTTTCTATGATCTCTGAAGAATATCAGTGAAATTCACACTTTTTCTTCCTTTGTTTTCAGGCCATGAGAAAAAGTATGACAATTATATTGGTCGATGGTGTGGGGATGAGAAGCCGAAGTACAGGAGCGAAGGAAGAGAACTTCTGGTGGTATTTTCAGCCGACGACGAATTTAATAGTGGAGGGTTTCAGGCTCGGTTTTATGCTGCTAAAGGTAAGAAGACAGAGAATGAGTGAAGGTGGGAGAGTCAAAGAGGCAGGAACGGAATGAGAGAAAGTGTTTGACAAATACTATGGGAATTTAGAGATGAGAATATTAGACACGCAGCATGCTATGGACTGTGAACTTGCTTAAATTAACCGACAGATAAAAGAATAATTCTTCAGGTTTTCACTTTTCCATTTGACATTTGCCTGTGGTCAGTCGTAATACAACATACATAATTCATTACATTCTGAAATTTCTATCCAAAATACATTTTTTTTTGTATGCGGGCGTGCCTGCCTGCCTGCATGTGTGTCTGCCTGTAAGTCTGCCTGCCTGTTTTGCTGGATATCTGAACTGGTGAAAGAACTAATTATATCACTAAACCTATGCATCGATCACGTTCAAGAGGCCGTAAATATTCTGGGCAGAGGACTAGTCTAGCCATTTACAGATTCGTGAATTTGACACTTTGTATGAAATCTCCAAAGTGCTTCAGCGTACATACACCATAAATGCAGTTTCTTAAATTCAGCTTACCAAAATTATTGAAGCGTATGTATGCATGAGCGTATGCTCGGGTGTCTAAGATGTTGTTTTTGTTTTTATCAGCTGTAAAGCGCTCAGCATCTGTTTGACATAAGGGCTCTATAAATGCAATTTATTACTATTATCATCATTTTTATTATCATTGTCATTATTTTAATGTCATGTTTCTTCTCTTTAAATCAGGTTCCAGCAACAGCTACCTCATCCCTGCAATAATTGGGTCACTTCTCTTTGCCATCGCTGTCATCGTTGTCATCATCATCGTCTACATCTTTGTCCAGCGCAAGAAAAGAACACAGAGTGGCGCTTAACAGTCTACTAGTCTGAATGTGTGTACTTTGTCATGTTTCATCTTTGCCATTATATATGTCGATATGTTCATCATTTCATGCTTTCATTTATTTTTTTAATCATTATTTTATCATATTGTAATTATCATTATTTGTAAAAGCAGCGGCAGCAAATGCAGTGTGAATAAGTAAACATGCAACAATAACAACAGCAACAACAGCAGCAGTAGAACCTGTAGCAGTACCAGCAGCAAAAACTATGAGCTGTATTATACTCATTTATTCATAGTGAGTTGTTGTAATAATAATAATAATAATAATAATAATCACCATCACTATCGCTATCAGCAGGATATTATGTACATAAACATCTGTAGTTTTCACGTACTCAAATCTGTGAACATATAACCTTCACTTATTGCTGCATATTAATATTTACTAAAGGGATTAAGAGAATAGCCTAATGTAAAGATATGGGTCAAAAAGTCAACGTAAATGAAAGGTATGGTTGTATTCTTCCAGATCTAGGTCATGATTTAAACATGCACAAAGTGCGTTTACCCATTTTTTTTTTTTTGGGGTGGTCCACGTTCATGCCTTTTTTTTTTTCGGTACAGTTTTTAAATCAAATATTATCAGTTGTCTCCTTTGTGATGATGGCGTTTCTTTTTATTGTTCATGCCTTTTTTTTTCTGGTATAATTTTTATTATCAAATATTATATATCAGTTGTATCCTCTGTGATGATGGCGTTTCTTTTTATTGTTCATGCCTTTTTTTTTCTGGTATAATTTTTATTATCAAATATTATCAGTTGTATCCTCTGTGATGATGGCGTTCATTTCCATGTTCATGCCTTTTTTCCGGTATAATTTTTATATCAAATATTGTCAATTGTCTCCTCTGTCAAATAGTGTTTCATTCACGTTTTGTAGGTATCTTTCATGACTCAGTGCATATTGTATTCTTCCATATCACTGCTTAATCACTTTCTGGCGGAGATGTTTTATTACAGTACTTTCTATCATGATACTGTATCATTTTTGTCAGTTAGTTATTTAGTTCCTATGTCATGATGCAGTGTTATAATGTCATGACTCATACTATCAAATATCACTTACGATCATATTATATCTTGGTACCTCACTTCATGACCTGTCTGTGGGTGATGATATCCTATCATACATTACTATGATTGTACTTACCTCTCTCCAGTGTTGGGCAGAACTAAGATCACATGAATGCAATTCGTGAACTTAAGTTCATTTTTATCTGTCATTTTTTTTAAGAACTTATTTCGATCTGAACTGTTTTTTTTTCTGGGTAGGTGATCTGATCTTTAATTTTTGACCTTAATTTCAATTCAATTCACATTTACCTGGAAAACCAGAACCAAATGGAGCTGATCTGATCTGAAAACTGCTCAGCTGAACTGAGTCAAACTTGATCTTAGGGCATTTTCCCCTTAGTGATTTGAACTTGATCTGAACTACCTATATGTTCACTTACCCCTTCCTGCCTGCTTCTATGAAACTTATATAATAATTGGAAATGTCGCATATTAATGTTTCATAGCATCTTTATGCAGTTACCTTTTATTATCAAATGTTTTATCTATGTGTGCACAAAGAGATCATCAGGGGATATGTTTACACTATGACCTGTAGCATTCTTTCCCATGTGTTTATTTATTAGTAGAGCGCAACTTCATAAAAGGCAGCACCTATTGCAATTAAGCGATTATTTCCTTTTCCGATTCTAGCAAGCTATCAAGTGTATACATAGACCATCAGCATTAAGTTTCAGGAACAAAAGTTTTGGTTCACAGTGGCAATAGTAGCCTACGTGTGGTTTGCATCTTGAAGCAGGGTTGCCAGATTTGACTCATTCGGAGCCGAATACTGGATTTCTGGCTTTTTTTTAAAACAAATGTTTTGGTCCACAATGGCAGGTTTACTTGAATGTGGTTAAACTTTTGGAGCGAGAGAGTTGCATCACTCTTCAAAGAGATATAATTTGCATGAATTTGATCAGGCAAGTTGGTCACCACGGTCATGTACAAGAAAAGGGGTACTAAGGGTAAGAAATATACCTGTTAAATAAATTAGAGTAAGCTATTCTCTATTTAAGTCAACAAATCCTTGTGACACCTGGTAAATTTGCATATATTGGAGTGCAAAGTGACAAATTTCCAGCATAAATGGACCCAAAATTAATAATAATAATAATGGGAGATAGTTTTATTTTTTCTGAGATCATCAGTTTCGAAAATGTGGGTAGGGGAAAGGGGGAGGAGTCAAGTTTGCAGCAAGAAACTCTCAAGCTTGGCAAAGTATTACCTAAAATTTCCATCTGCATTTTTAGTTAAATTCTTGGTAGATAGGCAGGAACTCCTTCAGCTTGTAAATATTATCATAACAAAAAAGTTAAAAAATGACA
Organism: Ellobium chinense; assembly: GCA_033807755.1. NCBI lineage: Eukaryota > Metazoa > Mollusca > Gastropoda > Ellobiida > Ellobiidae > Ellobium > Ellobium chinense. Next base: position 125,303 of record JAWQUT010000765.1, read on the forward strand.
TGAAGCCATATTCAGCCATCGCCTTTAGATGATCCGCATCAACCACATAGATTTGCCATAAGGTTTTGCTAGATAATAGTTGCAAGTGACCGGCCGCAAACCAGTGGATTTGAGGAAACAGGACAGAAACAGAACTCATTTGAGTTGGAACATGAAAGTGTAGTGGCAGGGTAATGAATGGTTTATCGTGTATTTCAAATATTATTCTCCTTAGCAGTATGTGAGCCCTATTAACGCTTTAAATATACATATCAAATAATTTTATAATCACTAATAATCAGACAATATAAAGTAATATTAATTTCCAGTTCAACTGAATTTTAACAATGGCACGGACGATCATAACATTTCACTTCCATGTTCGTCGTGAATTTGACTAAATCAATGGCATTGACGGTGTTTAAGTTGGCTTATACCGTACTTCCCATCTCTGAATATCATTCTGAAAATATATTTACTGTTCTTGTAAAGTAAATGTAAAATTAATTTTCCATGTTATTATTATCATTTGCTTTCCTTCCTTTATTAGCAAGAAAGCTGTGTTCACGTTATCTTATCCTTTAGGGCTATAGAATCAGTTACATGTATATACTGTACATTATGGATAATTTTGCCAATAACATTACACTCTTATCCCTCTTATGATCAGGGTTGCCAATCATTTTTTATGAAATTTTTATTCCTTCCTGCAGTTTCAGTAGTTTCACTTGGATTAATTATACAATTCACTATAACATTTGAGTAACGGTTTACATATTATGCTAAAGATAGTTAGTTAAAGAGAGAAACTTGCCTATGCATAAATACCTCATAATACAGAGAGAGAAGATCCAAGGNGCCAATCAATTTTTATGAAATTTTCTATCCCTCCTGCAGTTTCACTTGGATTAATTATTCAATTCACTATAACATTTGAGTAACGGTTTACATATTATGCTAAAGATAGTTAGTTAAAGAGAGAAACTTGCCTATGCATAAATACCTCATAATACAGAGAGAGAAGATCCAAGGCAAGCAATTATGTCTCAGAAAAAAATAGAGAATAATATTTTATAAAATAGAAGAAAGATAAAAAAAAATATTATTGTGATGTTCCTTTTGAAGCAATTCTTGGACTGATTCAAATATATTTCTCTGATTGGGAGCAACCCTTCTCTGATTTCAAAGAATCCCTCAAAAGTGGCATCTCTATATGATGTAATCAATATACATGTATGCTTGCGTACAGGTGGCTTCATTTAATCATGACGCTATATAAATTTTTGGAGGCGCAAGTGTTTCAGATGTTAGGGATAAATATTGCTAGACCAGTAGAAAAGCTGCAAGTTTGAGTTGTCAAAATTCCTCGTCAACAATTGGCAGAGAAACAATGAAACACCTCTTGTAAACTTGGCAAACTCTGATCTTTGGCATCTGGTGTTACGTAAATGAAGGTACCCCGCCAGGCAGGCATCGAGTCAGATCGATGCCATCAACATCATAAATGCTGTCAGTGTGGTATGAAAGTCCAGCGTTTGGCTTTTCCGTGGTATTACTTGAAAACGTCCTTATCTATAGTGTGCTATGTATATTTCTCGTTGCTATGTTTTGCCTTGTACATTTCAACTTCAAATATTTCTAACTTCCCCGTGATCATAAATGGCTGTTACAGACATACTGAATCATACTGTACAAAAACATATATGATCCTTCTCTTTGTTTTCAGTTGCTATGTTTTGGGACTGTTGAATGTTATAACATATTAGTTCACTTTTCTGCATCGAATGCAGTAAAACCTCATGACGTGAACATCAGCTTCTCGAATTCTTTTCCTCCTCACTGCAAAGCTCCGGTCCTTGTGTCAAACTGCAGCTTTCACCATGGCTTCGCGGTGGCAGTGAGGATTTGCAGCAAGGAGTTAAGAATCTGGAGCTTTGGGGTACAAGACCCTGCCGAGGAAGGGCTTTAGAAATAATAAAAAAGGACAGAAATAAGATAGTATACAGTATTAAATGTAACTCAAATACCCAATAATTTCAATTTTTGGAGCCAAACCCCTGAAATTTCATTCGTGAGATTCTGTTCTTGAATGTAATCTAGAAGACTTTACAACTCTGTTTTCAAATACTTTTCTATGTGGGGTTTAAATAAAGAGTTTGATATCTCTAAATCCTATCGCAGAATTTAATTTAGACAACATTATGAAGGTTTTCCAACAGTTTGCTTTCTGAGTTTTAAACACGTTTTATTTTGATGATCTCTAAACATTACTGTATAATTTGCACAGCATCTTTGGGTCCAGAGGATTACGACATATTGGTCAGTTAGAGCAGATCCAGTCACTTCTTGCTGTTGGTAAACATAATAATGCCGTGTAAACTTATTTTTTAAAAGATTAAAAACTACCTAGACAGATCAATTTGAGGCGTATACTACCATACTTAAAGGCCACAAACTTTCATATTTTTACTATGTACACAAAGAGCGTGACAGGATAATTCGAAAGAAAAAAAAACCAAAACGTTGCTATGGACATAAAGAGAAAGGAATTAGTAAAAGTGAAGTGATCATTCTTTAGATGTTGGGTTTTAAATTTTGGTATCCAAAAAAATAATGATGCTTAAGAGATTATTTAAGCTATTACGATAAGAAATTTCAACAAAATTCTACAAAAGAATTACTGTGAATTATTTCACTAGGCGAAGACTTTCTTGAGAAATGCCAGACTGGTTAATTAGATAATAAAAACGTATACATACTAAATGAGTACTTGATGTCTAGGACATACTGTAACTATTTCTGAACTGCCCGTTCCGTTTGAAAAACATCTCATACAGCATGTCCATACAGAATGTCATTTAGATTTGTTGCTCGTGGTATATTTAACATGATACAACCCATTCAGTGTTTTCCAGATTGCAGGGTAAATACCACAGAGCCTTGTCTCGCAGCATTATATTCAACATTTTGGGTTGTCCAATTACTTGTTTGATAGACTGCTTCCTTTTAATTGGCATAGCTTTTACCCTTTATATGCACAATGATCTCTACATCCACAATAATTCTTTTTTTTTTTTTTTTAAATAAGATTTTGCTTAGAAAATTTTGCAAGAAATCTCAGAAGACCTGTACTTACCTCTACTTCTTTTTTTAATTTTTTAACCCGATATCAAACATGGATGAATTTCTTGACTTGATTTACCTTCATTCTGTTACTGTTTCATCATTTATCAGCCGGTGTCTTTTCCTCATTCAGTGTGTGTGCGTCTTAATATTGTTTTGCATTGCAGAATCTCAACAGAACTGAAACTTTTCCTGGTAACTTACTGAAGGAGTTTAATACTGTAGTATCATACTTATATTATGCTATAATACTTTTGCTTCCAAGAATTTTGAAATTCTTTTATTGCTAGCTGTAGCTCATAGTTGTGACTAGTTTCTGTTCACATGTGTGATGAAATGTTTTCTGAAAGCCTCAACACGCCACCCTTTTTTGTCAAGAGGATGTTATATAAAAGTAGACGATCATGCTTTTATTATATTGCAGAACATTTTGAAAAGAAATCTTCCAGATTATTTTGCTTCTAAGAATTGCAGAGTATTACGAATACTATTAGGTTTGTAGTTTAACAAATTATGATTATTCTTCATTCATTATGTGTACGATGGTTTTTCTTTTAAGAATTCTCAACACAACTGATATCTTCTCCAATTTTTCTTTTAACTAATTAAAACAGAACTGTTGTATCTGTATCATGTTTGTAATATAACTCTTGAAGGTAAACTTCAAGATTATTTTGCCTTCAGGGATTTTAAAAAATGGCACAGATGTGTAGTTTAAGTTTGCATCTCTTCCCTATGTGTATGTACAGTACCACTGTCCATTTGATGATGTTCTTCTTTCTTCATCTTGCCGCTCGTTTCACTGTTCCCAACAATAAAGTGTTTAGAAAAGCAATGATTAGTCTGTCTGCCTGCCTGCCTGCCTCCCTGCCTGTCTATCTGTGTGTCTGTCTGTCTGTATGTCTGTCTCTCTCTCTCTCTCTCTCTCTCTCTCTCTCTCTCTCTCTCTCTCCTCTCTCTCTCTCTCTCTCTCTCTCTCTCTCTCTCTCTGCTGCAACACTACCATAACTGACTGGTTTTGAATAGTGTTCTTTCTATTCTTTAACATCTGGCAAATTTTCACAACAGTTTCATACCGAATTAAACCTGTATCTATCCAGCCTTTCCCAGTATCATTATACAGTATTATTATCTTCTGATAAAAAGCACCTGTCTCCTCTATTACCAACATTCAAGTAGTTCTGCCTAGAAACTGGTGTATAAGTCAAGTAGAATATTATCATTTACCGTCCTGCCTAACACTATTGCATGAAATACGCCTAGAAGAAAAAAAAAATCATCTTTGAGAAAAATTTTTCTCAAAACGTCCTGAAAGGCCGGCTTGGGATATAAAAGGAATGGACAAGCGTGATGGGACACACTAATTTGAATTCAATCAAACACCTCACATTGGGACGCAATTTTTCTTAATTTCATGAGTAAAACATTTCATACTGCATAGATACTATGCAAATTTCTCGTCTACTGTCTTTCCTTACCTTACACTAAAGAAAATTGTTATATAAAAATGTCTAGTACAGTAAACATTGGATAAAACGAATTTCGCAGACCAAAGACTTCGGTTCAGTTTCATGTTCGATTTAAACAATTCGTCACATTTTTCGCAAAGTGACGAATGCCGCCATTTTTGGGTTTTCAGTTTTTTGCATAAAACTACGCAGTATCGATACCTCTATAACCTTGAAGAAGCGCTGTGTGTTGCTATTTATAGTTTTCGAGATATTCAAGTATGCCTTCTTAATGCCTTTGACAAAACTAAAATCTTTAAATTGCTCTCCTGAAAAATCACGATTTCGCTCTTTCGTCATTTTGCCAGAAATCAGACGAATTTCATTTTACTAAATTTTAGACAAAGAAGCCTAACAAGAGGAATATAAATGAAGCTTTATCTTTCCTTTCGTTTTAGCGATACTTATACCTTTGGTTTAAATGATTTCTACTTTCAATTGTTACCTACTGTATCTAAAACATGAAAGTAATTCTGTCTGTGATGAAGAAGTGTCCACAATCATTTGTAGGCAGGGCTTGCCTTCCAATGGTTATGATGGGATGGTGCAACTTTAAATCTAGTACATACACCCATACATATGTAACCGAGTGGTAAGATACATATAGCATAGAATTCTTTCTTTAATATTTAAGAAAGGGGGAAGGTGAGCTTAGTCTGATAACTTTTCAGATGTTACATATTATTTTAAGGAAGTGTGCCTCTAGGGGTTTTACCAAATTACTGTAAATGATCAATTTTGAGAAGAAGAGCCGAAAAAAACCTACACTAGAAAATTTCTGTCCCTGCCGGGGATCGAACCAGGGTCTCTCAGCTTGCAAGTCTGAACGTTTACCACTACACTACAGGGACGCTAACTTCACAGCAATTTAATTCTTAAATATCTACTGCCTGAATCTGTCCCTACTTTCACGTGCAAGCCTAGTGTTCACCCGTGACCCTAACACACTTGCCGACGGCTCACACATACAATAAGATAATATGAAAATACAACTCAAACCAGTGCAAATTACCTGGAAATAATTTTGTTATTTGAGCACAAGAGGACCAACCAACAGGACAGTAACATTTAACAATGCACAATAGCCAAGGCTTGTTATCTGACTGCACAAGACAATACAGTATCCGTATGGTCGACTCCACTTGACAAGTAAAACTTCATAAACGCTTACATACAGCATATTTCACAAAGAAGAATAATACACTTTCTATAATAAAAGTTACTGGATAATTGCAATCCTTTTCATGTTGCTGAGGAGTTGCAATTAACAGGAGTCAGAAGTATCCTAACACCTTCACCAAAATAAGCACCCTATATGGCTCAGTCACAAAAATGGACAGAAAAGCACTAAGAACAAAAATCCAAGACAAAATATGTGTAAATTAACAAAAATGACCTACCCACATAAAAAAAAAAAAAGTGTCACGGTCTGGTCTGCCTGGTATCAAAGTGGTCACTCAGCAAGGAGGAAACAGCAAGGCATATAATCAACTGACACGACCAGGTGCTCTCATGTTAATGATGGCATAGCATTACAGAGTTACATGCAGATCAGTTACATCTTCTTTTTCAGCATTCCACTTTTGGCCATGAACTGGGTGGTCAGTTGCATGTCTGTGCAGTTTTTCCCCGTATCTTCTTCTCACACTCAACTGACAATAGCCACAACTGTCCTCTTGGTTCTGCCAAGAGAGGACAATCCCACAAATGATGTTATGGTGTTTGTTTGCAGGCACCAGCAGAGAGCTGAGCTGTGTTTGCCTATTTATGGTGGATGCTTGTTGAGTTTGCAGTGTCCAGTCCTTAATCAGGTGATGGTAACCTGGACTGATCTGATGAGGTATCTAAGGGAAATTTTTTTTGTATAATTAAATGCAGTTACATGAACACAGTTAAATTTTGTCACCTCACTACAAAAACATACATACCAACAAACAGCAGAACACACAGAGGCACCAATGATAATATCCAACATCTTATATTGATAGCAATTACAGATAACAACAGAAATATTGTTATCCACTGCAAATATTCATGGCTGCAATTTCCAATACATCAGAGAAATCAGAGAGGCCATTATGAAATTTCAGTTATACCACCAACTGCTTTTAAAATATACTCTTTCATGAAAACTCTGGCATGGAACGCAAAGATGTTTTTCTATAACGGCACACACCAACAGAATCTTATGGCTACCTTCAGGACATTTAAACAACAAGATGTTTTGCGGCACATCAGCATGATCATGGCTATATTGCAAAGATATGTCCTGTTGGTAAATCAAGGAATTTCAAGCATTTAGGGAATTTAAAAAAAAAATAATAGCAGTTGCTTGCGGTAATAATGGAAGCTCATGAAAGCAGTAGTAGCCAAGCAAACCTCTCCACACATTACATTTTACATAAGGCAAGTAAGCGAGATTGCCTCTGAATTTTGCTTTTCACCCAGTCGTAGATAGACTGCTTATCTCAGAGATGGGCAATTTACAAACTGGGCAATTTTTGTTCTTGCTACAACCCAATACAATACATCCATCAAATGTCACAGAAAAAGTAAGTCACAAAGTCATAGGTTAAAAAACGGCACCAAAGCTTGAGATGGATATTGTTTTCTTGCCCTGCCTAACATGTTTTTTTTTCCTCTCCTGCAAAACTCATTCCAATGAGATTATGACTGTGATGATTTAGTTCAATGTTTAACTCAGTGCATTGCCAAAATGGTATTCAGGTCAAGCTGAATTCTTAAAAGAACAGATCTTCATAATGGAGCATCTCACAAAACTAAATAGAAAAAAAAATAAATTGCCCAAAACAAATTTCTCAATCACTAAACCTCTATGGAACATTTGCAGAACAAATCTCATATACGATGAAGTTCTGGCAGAGAAAACAAGAATTTGCATTGCTGTAACAAGGTCAGGATCTTATAGGAATCTTGACAGAAATATACTAAAAACCTGCCAGATATTAATAGCTGAAACATTCAAACCGATTATCTTCTTCCTATGAAAATAAGACCATGAAGTCCCACTATTTACCCTGTGGGTCACTCTCAAAAGCGGGACTGAAAAAAGATGATGAGATCTTGGATACAGTGCTTTCAAGAAAGAAAGGGTTTTCAAAGACAGTATAAACACCTGGAAATCCAGTTAAATCAAAGCTAGTCCCACTGACTGTTTATTGCAAAAGTCAACATTTCTGGAGAATATACATTCAGGTTCCCTGGATTAAGGGTGAAAGGAATGATTCTTTAAAAGACACCTCCACTGAGTATTCTTCAATACACCATAAAAGAAAATGCTTGTCACCAAAAGGACACTTTTACTTAATATCTTTCACATGAGCTGAACAAGGCAATTCAGAACACTAAATCTGTCATCCCAGTTTACAAGTGTTTTAAGTCCATTTGGTATAATACTGGGACTCTCCCAAAAATGTTTTGAGTTAGGGTTAAGGGCATGATTAGGGTTAGGAACTGAGTTAGGAAAGATGAGGGTCTCTAAAACGGCAGGGACTTTCCAAAGGATTTTTTCTTTCTTCCCTAGCCCTGTTGAACACTGAACACTGAATAGTTTTCAGATGACATGGAATTATCATACTAAAACCATACAACTTCCAAGAACAGTCTAAGACATAAAGCATGAGAGAGTTGGTCTGGTCTAGTGCATGTGCAGGATATTTCAAAACATATTTAGTATCCAGCCATGTACAAGAAAGATGGATGTCATAACATACTGTTAGTTACTAACTGGTGTATGGTAGAGGACATGTATATGTATATATACATCTTCAGTCTTCAGTAAGTACATCTTGGGTGAGTCTCAGGATTGTTACAAATGGACTTACAATACTTGTCAACTGAAATGATAAACAGTCAAGTTCTCATGGCATTTGATTAACAACAGTGGGTCATGAGGTACGTCTTTCACCTAATATCAAAACAACAGCAACATAAGACAAGGATGTATAGTTAAGCTGGCAACTGACCATCTGAAGTAGTGACCTTTATACAACACCCAGCCATATGCTCAAAACTGACCTATCTGGAAAGCCTAAAAAAAAACAACCAACATTTCTGTGGCTAAACTACTTCAGTCAAGGACTCCATGTGGCTGTTTTTTAACTCAACAGCTCTGTCTTCCAACCACAAAACTTGTCTACTCATTAAGTGTTACCCTGTCAATCAAGCTTCAAGCTTCACTCTGAGATCATGGCAAATATGTCACGAATTGTGGCAAAATGAAAGAAACTGTACAACTTTCTTGAAAAGCGCATGATGCCATTTATGTGTTATAATGAAGATAAACGTTTAGTATTCCTTAAAGATTAGTATTCCTGTATTTATCATCACATCACAGAACAAAACAAAACAAACAAAAAACCCAGTCCCACAGACTGTTCTTAATTTGTCATTTCCAAACAAAGTTCACTTCTAGTTCGAACAAAATGTGAGTAGTGTGACTTCATCACCAAATCTCACTTTTGAAAGTAAAAGATGTACCAACCAATAAAAGCCTATGTAACAAACCAAATCAGCCAATCATGTATCTCTTACAATGGAAAAGCAGAAAACAGAAGTAATGAAGTTCTAGCTTGCCATGTTCATGCAATGCATATCCCCAGTAACATTATTCTGCATAGGATGGATCTGAGGGGGATGTGTGCTTTTAGACATTTTGCTATCATCATCAGAGTTCATTTTCATCCTGTAAAGTGCTTTAGAGCACTCTTCTAAGCAGAGTATGGTACTATATGAAAATTAATTATGACATGATTATGATGATGTCCGATAACTGAGAATGATCTCTTTACATAGGACTGCCACAGAAAGTTAAAATCTTTTCTTCTCATGACAATAATATTTCAAGGTGATCTAACATTTTTTTCATAATGTTAGCATAACTGGAACCATTACACTGAAACTTTTGTTATATGAAATATGTCCAGTATATGGCAAGTTCCCGATCTTCTTTGTTCCCAACAAAGTTATGAACCATCAATCCCATTTGGTAAATGTCCCATTATCTTTCCATGACAGCTGGCTATTTATGTTAATTCCAGGAATTTTCCACTTCTGGGAAAGCCAAAACAACTGGCCAGTTTAGATGATGTTAGCTACTTCCCAGACCTAGAAATGTTAATCACAATTTTCTAAGAATTTGTCCAGCTTTTCCAGCTCTGTGACTATGTTGCTAACAATACTAAACAATACAAACATCGTTGACATAAAGGTGTTTCAAACACCACATTCTACATATTATCAACTCATACTCTGAGAATGTGGCTCAAGAGATGTCCAGAGGGTACAAAAAATGTTGTACAGTATACCACAGTGTTCATCCCAGCTCGTGACAAATTGCTGTTGTTATGGCCTATGAGGAACAGCAAGTGATACAGTAAAAAACATGACACTATCATAACAGACAACGAAACATAAAGAGCACATAACAATGGTCCATCCTGACTTCACAGAACAGAATATGATCCAATTATAATATTGTTTATGATTATCTGATTAAATAAACTGTTACATATTTGTGACATACCAGGTTGAACTCGGGCACTCAAGCGTGCCCACTGACTAGGACGACGCTCTGTTAGGATCCAATTTCATGACAACAGTTTAATGGTGACGCATTAGGATCCTGTAGCCAATAGACAAATTGGGTTCAGGATAGCACCTTGACGGCGTTAAACGCGAACTTAATCTTGTGATCCCAGAAAAGGTAGCGTCCATCCGTTGTTTCGAAAGTTCGTAACGAGAAAAATCTACTCAAATCACCTTGGCATCGACATATCGGAATTGACGACTAGCGTCGGTAGAACACGTGCGGGATGGTTCAATTTGGTATAAAAATGAGAGGGAATCATGTTAGGGTAGATCAGCCATCCTGAATCGTCAAGAGAAGAACTCCAGATACAGCAGACCAAGCTCCAGCCAGCTTCTGTGTTCAGCAGTGTTATAAATGCCAGTTTAGCCCTTGTACAAGAAATTTACGAATTGCTAACCCAAAAGGGTGCCAGAGTTAAGCAAAGGAGCAAAGTGTAGTGCTGTGCCTGTGTGAATTCTTGGACCAAGTGACGAAGCTGATCGGTAAGTAGTACATTTATCAATTTCTTAATCTAATGCTGTAACATTAGCCCTGTGGCAATAACTCATCCTCAGTTTACTGCTTGTGGTAGTCTGGGTCACATAAATACAAGAGACACCAATTCTAGCGATATTATAATTGCTATTCAAGAGTATGATGACTTAACATTAATAGACACCGGAGGGATGGCAAACTAGGCAACCAGCCACTGACAGCTGTAGTAACAGGTATAAATAAATTGTAAATAATGGGAGTAAAGGTTATTGGTGAGTCCTTCCTCAGAAATCCTGTATAGACCATAACACATCACTTGCTGAAATATAATGTAGGCGGGAACGTATGCCGTCAGAAGTATTATTAGGTGTTCCTCTTTTCCTTTTTCACAAAAAAGGGAACAACACCTTTTTGCCTGTGCCAACTTTAGCTGAGAACCATTTGCCAGCCATCCCATAAGCCTGAAGGCAATTAGCTGAGATAGTTCTGCCTAGGAGGGAAACTAGTGACCTGGAGTTCAAGGGAGGCAGACGTAGACAAGGAGCTCAGAGTCATTTGCAACCAAGATATAGTAGACCGCCTTAACCATAGACAAAGATATGTATTGATGAATCTATGTACTCATGTTTTGATATTATTGTGATTCACATTCGTTAAAATCATCTCATTTCATCGCCATCGTCCATCCTACATCACATTATCATTTTCTCACCTTTATCATCTAAAGTTCTACAATAATATCTATTTCATCATTATATGAGAGCAAGTAGTTGATTGAGTTATTTACTGTATAGTTTCTGTGTGTGGAGTGTCAGACTGGATCGCTAGTAGACATCCTCTAGGAGGGCCATACTGTGTGTGGTAAAAAGGGGGCAGTACCCGAGAGAACATAAAACACAGGAAGTCAGTACCCTGTGTGGAAGACGACCCCATGACAATATGCCATCTGTAAGGAAATTACTTATTAAAAAGTACAGCCATCTTAGCATAAAATCATTTTATCTCCAGGATTACTCTGAGACAAAGTAAATACTGCAGAGACTTTTCATAATGATATTGTGTTTTCCAAAATTTGTTATGTTCTCACTCAATTTGACACAAGTAAATAACATGCAATTATATTGTCCAGAAAAATAGCAGATAATAACAAAATCCACCTTGGGCAGCCCTGAAGGCTAGTGAAGGTAATACTTTTTACAATGCCATACAGAGTTATACATTTCATTCATAATGATACATGTGCATCAAGAGTGCACATAATACATATAATACTCTTTTGTATGTCCGTCATGATAAACTATGAATAGAATAAGAATAACGCCCAATATTTCATAAGTAACTGTTCACTCAAAGAAAGCAGAATACTGTACCAATGAACGAAACAAGCACAAAATTCAAAGGTTTTCAAGTTATCAATCACCAACACTACAAACACCGGAACTGTGGCAGGTACATATTCACGGGTGTCCAAGAAGAAAAAGGACTAAGACATAACTTTGGGCTGAAACATTTTAAAGCACTTACACTTATTCAAAGAAATATGCTAAATGTAATAAACCAGCACCAAAATACCAGCAGCCATCAATCCATCAACAAGAAAAAAGAATAAAGTATCAGTGCTTATAGAAAACATTAAGAAAGATATGAAGTCTTTCACCATTGCTGTCAGCATGGACAAACTCAGTCTGAATCCCTCTTGATCTTGGCACTAACAAAGGCAGAATGATTTCTTGAAAAGTTGGACTTCACCTTTTCTTAGCAATGTCAGAGCTTTAACTATTTCAAATTTGAAAAAAAAAACCAAACAAACATACAAAACAAAATATATCGGCCAAGAAACAACAGATTCTTTCACATTCCAATTTTTCAACACTAGGCTTTCCTCAGGTTACATACTAATAACTGCACAGAAAGTAGGTCTTGTGATTTTTATTTTGACATACAGAAAGCTATTATGCCCACAATACTCTGAGCCATGATTCAGTCATTGTGGTAAGTTTCAAAATGTTGGTTTCCTTAAATAAAATTTAGATAATAGTGCCATCAGATACAGAACATAACGATCCACCATGATTAACGCTGTGCAAAACGGCTCATCTGAAAGTACTGCAATGCTGCATGGAATGAATCTACTAGGAGAAAGATGTACCAACAACTGAACAAATACGGATGCTCAAAAATGAGCACAATAAACAAAGACACCACTTAAAGTAAAAGTGAAAATGTTTTCTGAAACATATCCCAACTGCCAAAAAGTTATTAAAACAAATATATTAGTAAACTTCTGACAGAATGCCTGTCCATAAACTTCCCAAAGAATGGCTACACCACAAACATTTCTTGAAATCTGGCAGCTCAGTCAGATTCTCTAAGAATTTTGCCTCAAACTTCTACGTGATCTTCCTCCTTACTACACATGGCATGTGTTCCTTATCTACTACACTAAAATATATGCTAAGGAGTGGATAATATGTTAATCTTTAAAAAAGTAATGATATATTTCTGCTCCATACTTCAATCACAAAATATTAACTGAAAATGACTGGATTATATTATTTACACACTAGCATACACAGTTTACACTCCAGCCCTATGAACGAAACATGACAAAACATGAATATGAGACTATTTCATCAACTTTCTAAAAACTGATTCATTATAAAAGAAAGAAAAATTATAATATTATTGCAATTGATTCAAAATCATAAAAAGATGTAGTGTTGATCCTCATAGAATTCTTACAATCTCAATCATAAAAAAATTAATTATGGCTTCAGACATGTCCACAATGGCAAAGGTGTGGCCTGACAATTAGTCCAATAAGCATCCGTGTCCTACCACACTGAAGCAGATTTTGTCTGCCCAAAAAGATAAGACAGTTTGATGTAAAAAATATATAGACGTTGGTCTGTCAGACATTTGGTCTGCCACATTCTAGTTTTCTGCTGGACCAGGTCATGTTTCATCTGTCAGACATTTGGTCTAGCACATCTGGTTTTCTACTTAACCAGGTCAATTTTAATTTATCACAGTGATCCGCCACTTGTTGACATGTCTGAGTTTTATTGGAAGCCTCATTCAAAAAAAAACCAAATATGATGTTATGTCATCTGAATTTCTGAAAATCTCAATCATCAATAGGTGTGACATTTACACCTACTTGCATTCCAACAATCTCAATCACAAAAACGATGTAATTTCATCTGAATTTCAAGATTCTCCACCACAAATATTTATGGTGTAAAAATTCTTAATATTTCTCTTGATCACAGTCCTAAACAAAAAAGGGTGTAGTTTCTTCCAAATTTCAGGTAATCTCAATCAATCATAAATAGATATGGTGTCATTTCTTCAAGATTTGCAGTGTTTGCAGTAACAAATAAATAAGGTGTTATTTCATCTGTGCTTAGTATATACTATGATTATGCATGATGTTACACCTCTTGTAATTTTCTACTTAATCCTAATCTTTTTTTCAGTTTCCAGAGGTTGTAATTATGTAAAGCTACATATTTCTGTGAGACAGGAGATATATCATGGACTTGGCATACTGTATCACAAGCTTTTTAAATAATTAGTCACTTCTATGGCAAATTAAATGAAACTGTAGGAAGGAATTATGAACCTAATGCCCATCACTTTAAGAAGAAAGGTCAGTTTAGTATTTTAGTCATTTTGTACTGATCATTGTCTAAATGTGAATTTTTATCACAATGTATTATTCTTATGAATACAGTGATTTCCCAGGCCATATTTTTTAAGTTGGAAGAAATAATATCATGTTTATTCCACATTTGCTCCAGTAAATTTTTGAGGTTTTGAGAAATTTAGCATTTTAAAATTGTTGCCTAGGGCAAAAAAATGAGGCAGATGTCTTTTAGGTTTAAAAACTGGGAGTACAATACTGAAACTAAACTCTTATTAAAAACTACAAATAATGAACAGAAGATTTTAGTAGTATAAACAACACAAATCATCACCAAAGTTATATACATAGGTGAGTGTGGAATGAGCATAAAGATACATTTTGACTTTTAGGCGAGTGGCTGGGCAATGGGCACGTTTAAACTCTCTAACGCCAAAGTGCCTATTTCTTGAATCACAGTGTGTAAAAATTGGGCTAGTGGTTCAAGAGGGATTGACACAGAAGGACTTATACTAGCTAACCAAACCAAGCACTGAGTGTTTTGGGTAGAAGTATTATCTCCCTTTCCCTCCATTAGCAATAGTGTTACTCTCTGGAGTATTGCACAAGTACAACCGAGGACATAAAAGAGACTAGTAATGATGTAGCGCACAATATTCATCTGCACAGCAAGCACATCCCTTTGTTGACAAATGAATTCTGTACTCATCCACTGTAGTGCTTTACTTTGGACTTGCTTATAACATGCTTTGTGCATGCCATATCTCTATATGTTATGTTATAACTCTGTAGTCTAGAAACAAAATTAACAGTGTTGGGAAACTATCCCATACACAGCAATATAGCAGTTGGTGGAGTGGCAATACAACATGGAAGCACATTCATACCTTGAAATCTACGCCTGAACTCCATGCTTAATTCTTGTGAAACATTTTTCTCATTCATGGTCAGAATGTGGACACACTAAAGAGCTGCCCTCACAAAGGACAAAGGATAAAAAAAAAACATAAGGAAAAAACATAAGCTACAAAGGCATAACCCTCAGCAGTTTAGCAAAAGCAGTCAAATTCTTAACATGGCTTTGGCTTTAATTATGACTTTCTCATTTAAACCTAAACCTACTTTACTGACACCCAATTCTCTTAAACTTCATTTAATACTAACCCACAACACTTTTCAATATAAATGAAAACCTGCAAAACAAACTTGTAAGACATTTCTCAACATGACGCAAATTTACTGACATATTTAAAAAAAATATATATCACTTAGAATCTTATATTTTCCATCTTAAATATGAATACTAGGTATACATACATATAACAAATCAAAGCAAATCAACAGGTCATGTTCATGAAAACACAGATTAAAATACTATCATTAGAAGTTGTGGGCTGACAGTGCAATACATACTTGTTCAATACATCCTTTTTGTGCGACAAATATGATCACATAGCAAAAATCACTGGAGTGTTTTCTCAAGACCATATCACCTTATGATTTGTTTGCCCCTTAAATTTCAACACCCCTCTCCCCACCCCCTACAAATACAGTGAACGCATGCTAATCTCCCCATCTTTCCAGCACTCCAAAGTTTCAATTATCTGAGAAACACCTAAATTCCTGCTAAAAATTTACAAATCCTCCCGAAAATTTCTGATTTATCTCCCCTACCTCATATAACGTGGAGAAACACCAACTTGGGATCAACAATGCCAATTTAAACCTGTTACATTCATCATTTTGTCTAACAAAAAAAGATCAAATAACAGTAATCACTGTGGTACTTTCACCTTCACTCGATGCCAAGCATTGCTGAGACAACCTCGAAGATTCCAAATACCCTCGACAGAGTCTGGCTGGACATTGTAGGAAATATCCACAGCCTTGGCTATCAACGTTGTCTCTTTGGCTCCTGCAGGAAGAGGAATGTCTGCCTCCCACAGTGTCCAGGCGTAAGACTTGTAAGGTGTCTGTCCATTAGGCTTCAGTTTTGCTTCATGCCAAGTCTTCCCTCCATCTGCGGAGACGTCCACTCGAATGATTCCACGACCCCCACCAGACCAGGCATAACCTTTAACAGAAACCTGGTACAAAAAAGAGGCAAGCAAATGTTAATTTCAGCTCTAGCTAGAAAATGTCTGGACAATGAGTTTTCATTTTTCTGGATCATTTGTTTGGAAATAATTCAAAATTATGACTGATAGGCACATTTAAATGCCACATTTTCAAAGTATCGCTGAAAACACAGTTCCTGAGCATAAATTTCAAGTAATGATAGCCCTTTACTTTGCATTATCTTACAAATGTGTGCATCATGAATGGGTGAGGGGAGGAAGAGAAAAAAATGCTGTAAACCTGTTACCCCTCTTTGTTACCTGTTACCCTGACCATTCATCTTCATAAGATGGTTGCAACCTGGAAGAATGCTGGGCACACTACAGTATGAAGGCAACCTAGTTATTCTATGATGACTGATAAGAAGAAAATGCACTATACAGGTTCATGCAAGAAAAAATAAGACTACAGCTTTGGTGAACCAGGACACTTGTAATATTTGCTTCAACCATCTGAAACAGACAATCTTGTTTTAATATTTTAAACCATATATTGGCATAGGTCATCATGGACCTCCGTTGCTTTCTGTCTTCTGTCCACCTCAACATTTTATCATTGCTTTGAGCCCTTATCAACATGTCACTTCATGTAGAATTTTCTTTGTCTTCCTCTACATCATTTATCATTCAGCTATCCCGTTATTATGAAGTGTCTGGCTGTTGTCTTCCGACTACCACTCTACGAATTTTGCTGGTTTTCTCCTCACACTTGTAATAAATGTAATTTCCTTTCATGATTGGCTTTCTTCTAGATGTGTGAATTTGTTTTCATCTATATATCTGGCCATGATATTTTCAGCATTTTGTTTGAAAATCACAGTTCAGTACTGTGGCTTCCAGCGACGTGTGAATTTGTTTGCTAGGGATGTTTGCTAGGGATCCACGCTTCAAACCCATATTTAATAATAAGACTGGTTCTAAGTAACACTGAAGTGCTCTTTTTGTGACTTTTAGCGACAGTTTGTTATTAACCACAATGTTTGTCATTTTCTGGGAGATGGTACATCTTTTAAATCCAAAGCCTCTGATGGCCACATCAAACATCGAAAGACATATGTATTCACAAACAAATCTCCGCCATACAAAGACGTTTCCTCCCACTTCACTAGCCTTAAACCTCTGCGTTTTTTAGTTTCCTCCCTCAGTATTTCCCTCTACTTGAGCTGCCTTCTGCCACACCCACTGTGCACAGCTTTTAAGGCCATTTTCAAGTAAAACCAACTAAATGTCATTCTCAAAACTGTTAAAATGAAAAGGCAAAAGTACAGGATTTATAACTTTCATATTTTAGTCCAATAAAGTTGGTGAAGTGGACAGTATTACACTATTCATTTGGGCATAGTGATTTGAATTTTCTCATAGTTCAGTAGCTACATGGGTTTAAGCATTCTTGTAAGCCATCAGGATTGCATGCAGAGATAAAATGAATTAAGAGCAATCCTCCACAGCCATTAAGTGAATATCCTACCTCCTCTGCCCCTTCTTCCAGTTCTGTGCCTTCCACGGGATCACAGATCGCAGATATGACAGGAAGTTGAGAGATGGAAACAGACTTGTCAAAACAGACATTGTGCCAGTCAATTGAGGAATTAAAGCCCTTGTAGTCATTCCGCTGCCAATGAGATTTGCTTTCTTCTGGACTGAAATAGATCTTGTTCAGCCACTTCACCTGAAATAATCAAGAATCAGGCATGCCACTAAGTTCTCATGAAATTTTCTCATATTCTGTGGCTTCACATAATATTTATCAAATTCAATCATATTTAATTCTCTTGATGTAAAATGTACATAAGACTGCCCTAAGAAAGTAACTATACTAATACAGAGAAAGAAGATATTAATGAGAGTACAAAACAGACCCAAAAAAAAAAAAAATTGCTACATTGTAACTTTCCTCTGAAAGACATCAATCTCTAATTGCTGAGAATTCTCTAAAAAGGCATTACCGTTAACTAACTTAGTCACAACATCTTGAAAGTATGAGAAAAGGAGTTGTAATTATCTAAATAACATTATTTACCAACAAAAAAAAATACTTGTACCTGCAAAATGTTGCAATTAATTTACGCTGAAGCTAAAAGTGAGTTGGAATGAAATGGTGTGGGCTGCAGTTTTCACCAACAGGCTCCTTTGAGCAGCCCAGTACAATAAAGCATGCTAGGAAAGGTAGAAACCAAAAAATGTGAAGTGGATGGATAGAGACACCTGAAAGTTTCAAATGTTAGATCCATCACTAAGATTCCATCCTGGACATGCAGGTTAGAGTGAAAGTTCAAAAGAAGCTACAATCAAATTATATCTTCTCTCAGATGGCTGCCGGAAAGGAGGACCAACTAACAGAGGGTTGCACTTACTGAACTCATGTTGATCCCGAAATGTTTCTCCAAATATTGGGACACTACCCTAGTGCCTGCCTTGAGCGCAGGTTTAGGGTTACGGTAAAGAAGGTAAGGCAAATTTGGGACCTTCCCCAGACATTACCATCACTGTCCAGAAATTCTCTCATGTGTGCTTTCTCTATTCTATTCATCTCCCTAACCTCTATGATACTGCACATGAAGGAAGTCAATTAAGTCAGATGTACACAATGCCAGTGTCTGGCAGCCTAAACATACTTTAAAGATTTGAGCTTATGCTTGATTTAAGGGCAGTATTATGAGACTTTCCCACAGTACTGTGCTGATGGTTAGGGGCATGAGTTAAACCCTGAATGTTCAACAAATTTCAAGCTGACACATCCCTAGAGTTACACATGCTGATAGACAGTAAATGCCATATATATTATATATACATTTGCCACTCTATGTTATGGGAACTTGTTACTTGCAAAGAAGTTGGTTCTGTGAAAATAAGTAACAATCAGGAGCAAGTAATTTATTTTAGTTACTGACCTGTCTGGCTCCCACAACACCAGGAATGATAACTCTGACTGGATACCCATGGTCTCGAGGAATTTCCTCCCCATTCATCTCATAGGCAATGATGATGTCATTCTTCAGTATTCTGGCCAGTTCCAGGGGAATGGAGGCACCATAGGGTGATCCATCTGGCTGCTTGTCCAGACCTTCAAAGACGATGTACTTCCCTCGGACTGTGTCAAGATCCACACCATACTGCTTCAACAAGTCATCAAGACCAACTCCTGACCACTTGCCATTGCTAATAGCAGCAGCTCCCCAATTCAATCCTTTGACGGCTTTGATTTTCACCATTTCACTGCGGCGGTTTCCAGCACACTGTACAACTGCTGTTACTGACTTCTTCTGGAATTTGTTCTTCAGGTCATCCAACTTCAGTGAAATTTGTTTACTGGGTAGGTCCAGATCTAAGGCATAATTCTTTGGCTGCACACAAGGGACAGGTAGATGATTGCGGACAAAGAATAAATGGGTGGGTGTCAGAAATGAGTCCGCTAACATCTGCTGAGGAGGCTCTGCATTGAAAGGTTTCTCTGAGCTGGGAATGAGAAGTGGTGATCGCTGTGGATCATTCTTGTAAGGGTCGTTTGCAGCCAATTCTTCTTTTTTCACCATTGGTTCTGTGATGTTGCCAATACGAAAGGTCTCTAGAATTTCGTAAATCTCTTCATTCTTGTGAACAGAATAGATACTCCAGAAGGGCTCCATTGATTTCCCAGCTGCCATGAGGATCTTTTTCCCTCCAGGATGCATTTCAACATAGTCTGTGATGTCATAAACTCCATTTCCAAATGTCGCCCAAATTCGAGTCTGCTTTGTGTTATGTGCAGCAACATCTGCCTTGGTGTAAGTAGGCAAGCCTGTCTTGAGCTTGCCAGCATGGACAGCTTCTGCTGCAAAGACTTTCCCTGGGCTCTTTGTAAACTCAGGTAACTTTGCTGACAGAGTATGGTTGCCATAATCTCTGTTCAGAAACCAGTAAACACCACCACCTGTAATGACAGTTAAAATTTAGCTAAAGTTCAATGCTCAGCTGGTGACAGTCATATTACTTAAATGAAGGAGTACTTCTTAAAAGATGTAAATGATGTTATGCAGCCAGCGAGAAGTAATATGGGCATGCTATTTAACCTCACATGCTTGGGACCACACTCTTTACTAAGGGAAGTGGATTTAGCTGCCACAAGGTAATAATTGTGCTTTCCTCACTGTTGCTTTGATTGAGTTTCTAAGAATTTTGTTGACTTATTGTTGTTACATATTCTAAGTTGTGTTCACTATCATGGCTGCAGCTTTTAACACTTTGTCAATCATGGCCTTCAGTCCAAAAGCTTCTCTCTTCTCTAGCAAGTGCACCAAAAACTGGTGCATAGTTACATTTTTGTGACAAAGATACACCAAGGTAGATATAGATCTAGTGGTTTTGGTTCACAAAGGTTAAGACCCAGATTAATGATTCAGCTACTCGGCTATCTCTTGGCTCCAGACCACTCTTGCATCAATACAGTTCATTTGGTCACAGACTAGTCACCAAATCAGTCCTGTTCCTACACTAGTCTACATTATTCTCAGCTAGCCTAGAATAGCAGAATAATTTCTGAGGAATGCACTGATCACTGAACTGCGTCTGCGACTCTTTTGTCTCTAATAAAGCTCCTCTAATTCACTTTCAAAGACACTCCCCTCCCCTTCTCTCAGTTTTATGATGATTATTATAAAAATAAAACTTCTACCATCTAGACTAGTCTAGACAATAGCCTACCTCTCCCAAGCTCCCAATTAGGAGATTCTAACTTCGTCTTCTTGTCTTATCCCACTTGAGAGATGTACTTAGTGAGTCATGCCTTGTTCATCCTCAATGTCTAGTCTAGTATACACCTTGACGCACATTGTTTACGCTACAGTTTAACATGGTTGCAGGAAGGAACCAAAACAACAGCATTCTACTTTCTAGCTAGCAGACTTACCGACTACACCTGCAGCCACAGACAAAGCTGCGGCTCTTTTCCCAGCGTGTCCACCTGTACCGCCGAATTCTTGCCTGGATTTGTGCGACTGGTGGTTTTTTCGACTGTCCGTCGATAAGCATCTATCCACTTTCGTTGACAGAATGTAGACGGGTCCAGAGATGCATTTTTTACTAAAATCCTGTGCAACAATGCGTTTTGCTGCGGCAAGCTGCATGTTTGCAAGCCTTCTAACTAACGCCATTATTGGTTAGTGCAACAGTTTGTTATATCAGTCGATGGCAGTCGCCGACCGGTCACGTATTTTGCACTTGCCAGATAACAAATTAATAGGACGGTTAAGTTGTCTAGATAATGAGAAATCAACTAGATAATATGCACATTTACATTTCTACTTTTTATGTACATTGTAAATCTCATAAAAATGCAAAGAATTTGCTTTTTGTTTCAAATATGCTCACATTTAGATTTAGAAAGTGTTAGTTACCATAATGCAAACCGGCAATTCAGTTTGTCCTTGTTTTTCAACCAAAACAAAAGAATCCAGCCTTGACCTTTTCACCCTGGTTAGTCCCAGTGGTTAGTGGTTTGGTATCTGTGTTCATACATACCCTCTTGGCCTCAGCTCTTCTATCTGACCGACGCACAATTGCAAGTGTCGCATATATAACGGTCTGAAAAGTTAACAAACGTTGCGATTGCTTTTCCGTACTCTGTCTTTTCATCTGAATCGCGTTGTTGCTAGGGGAAAGGGTAACGGCAATGTGGGGGTGG
>JAWQUT010000765.1:147429-166739 GCA_033807755.1 Ellobium chinense
GGGGGGGGAACTGGTCGGGTAAATACTCTCAAATAAACAAAATCAGGATAAAGGCAACAGAGGCTGTATTACAGATATTATTATATTACAGGTACTGGATCAAAACGCGATGAAGAAATGAAACTGTTCAAACATAAAATTAAATGCCCTGCTAGGGATGACTCGCACAAGCTCTCAGCCTGTGTTCATTCGTGGGCACTCACAAAAGCATACACTAATAAAATCTTGACATCACGAGCACGTTTCGATGACTCTTCACTTTTTCGAACTAAAGAAATGCGAAGCATGTGTGTAGGCCTACGTCCATCGACCAAAAACAAACAAACAAACAAAATTCATCAGAAGGGACTATGAGGTGCGATAAAGTTCTCAGACTACAAAATTTCTACACTCACTTTAGATATCACATTCCTCCAAGACTTTTGAAGTGGTCCATCTGGGAGTCAGCACAATGATCCCAGCGCTGTCGACATGCCTAGATGCACCTTTAAAAACCTGCAAGCGTCAGCCTGTCAAGCAGCAACTGCGATTCAGCCTATATTTTCTTTTTTAACTCAATTCTTCGTCTCTTCAGCTGAATTTTCTTCCTTGGGAAGAGGAAGAAGTTGTATTGTCGAGCTGTCTTTAGGTCAGACTATCAATGATGTCTTTCACTCCGGGATTCCGCGACACTTCACGAAGTTATATGACTGAGGCGATTGACAAGCGGTACAGCAATTTTGGACTCTGCACCAAGACAATGCGCCAGGATTCGCCCCCTGAGTTCAGCATTTTTTTTTTGGGGGGGGGGGGGCTCAGAAAAAAACATGGCCGTTGTCCCCCACCCTCAGTAATTGCTGGACATTGCCCAGTGTGACTTATTCCACTTTCCAAAGAGGACAAATCAAGCTAAAGGGAAGGAGATATGACACGTGGAAGGAGATACAGGTGGAATCTCAGAAAGTCCATGACAGGCTTAGATATAAAAAGTATTAAAAGATTTCCAAGTGTTAGCAGTCGGGAAGTGTGTTAGGGTCACGGATGAGCACTAGGCTCGCACGTGGAAGTTAGGGAACATAATATTCAGGCAGTAGGTATTTAAGAATTAAATTGCTGTGAAGTTAGCGTCCCTGTAGTGTAGTGGTAATACGTTCAGACTGGCAAGCTGAGAGACCCTGGTTCGATTCCCGGCAGGGACAAGAAATTTTCTAGTGTAGGTTTTTTCGGTCCTTCTTGTCAAAATCGATTCTTCACAGTAATTTGCTAAAATCCCTGGTGACGCACTTCCCTAAAATAATATGTAAAATGAGAAAAATTATTAGACTGAGCTCACATTCTACCCCCTTAATAATAAAGAAAGAATACTATATTCATTGCCTTGCCACTCAGTTACACAAGGATGTTAGAGGATTTGTCAGCGAGGTTGGAATCACTATAAATGCTGACTTCCAACTGAAATATTCCGAGGAGTGATGGAAAAATGTAACATCTAGAGTAACTTTACATTTTATAAGCACCGTCTGGAGAGCGAGTTTACCCTTGACATACTAAGAGGTCCGGGAAACGCACCTGGCATGCCATATTTTACAGACATTCATAAGAGGGGCAGTCAGGAGTATTATAGACACTCTACCCTCTCCCGGGATTGTAATACAGAACACATGGTGCGCAACTCACAATAAGTGCATTAGGGTTTTGGTTTCTACGCAAACCTGTGCACCAAAGTGCTGAATGGTGCATATTTCTCCATTAAGGGAGATGATGTTAGAGCAACTGCTATCTCCGATAGCACCAAATGTTTTGACTCCTGATTTCAATATATACCTCAGTGCATGCTGATACAATACTTAGATTTTTCTATATTTTTTTCTCTCTACAAAGAAGTTCTTTCATTTTACATCTGAGTGTGTTCTTAGTTCCTCGTAATTCTGTGCCAGCCTTCCGTCTCCTAATGGACACACAGCAGGGGGAGGGAGAGGGGTGCGGACCGGAGTTGCCCCTTTTCGCACCTCTCAGAACCCACTGAACGTAAGACGCCATACTCTTTGGCCTCCTCCCCCCACCCCCCATTCCACTGGGAGCCGGTGGATTGTTTGACAGGGCTAAGGAGCTTTTTGGCACTGACTTTGGGGAGATTCTTATAAATGTAACCGGGTGGAAAGGCATAATATACAGTATAGTCTAGTATTTTTTCTTTTATATTTAAGGGAGAGGAAGGTGAGCTTAGTCTGATAATTTTTCAGATGTTACATATTATTTTATGGAAGTGTGTCACCAGGGATTTTACCAAATTACTGTAAATGATCAATTTTGAGAAGAAGGGCGGAAAAAACCTACGCTAGAAAATTTCTGTCCCTGCCGGGGATCGAACCAGGGTCTCTCAGCTTGCAAGTCTGAACGTGTTACCACTACACTACAGGGACGCTAACTTGACAGCAATTTAATTCTTAAATACCTACTGCCTGAATCGGTCCCTAACTTCCACGTGCGAACCTAGTGTTCACCCGTGACCTGAACACACTTCCCGACTGCTCACATGTGTAAACTGATAGGAAAGGAGTGCAGACATGGCGGGTTGACTTCTCTATAAACTTGAGAACTTCGGGTTAGCGATCCCGCGCAGGTCGAACATAGTGCATTTCTTTGTGAGGCAAGAAAAGAAGCTGACTCTTTTTACTCTACAGTTTATTAATCTTTCAAACAACCGGTACCACAAAAAGGACGTCGCCCTCACTGGGGCTATCAGTTTGAAGTTTATATACTGTATTATTATATTATGCTTACTAGCTTCTTCCTTTGTCCCGTGTTAAGGTTTGTAACACCTATTAGAAGGGCAAATGACTGATTGTGTACAACCAATTAATCCGCTAATCTATAAAATCCCCCTTTTTGAGGGCCCTGCCAGCCAGTGTTAGGGTGTAGAAATGTGTAAAAATGACCTGTCATCTAAATAAAGCATCCAATTTTAAAGTTTCAGGTACAATTTGAGCCTTCTAGATAAAAAATAAAATGTGTAGACCTATGTATTCGCACGCTGTCAAAACCAGCCAAATGAAAATTTGGGGACCAAATCAGAATTTGAGGTGATCTTTTTCAAAAGACATTTGTAAAAAATTTTGGGCGTTGACCCCCCTTTTTCTTCCCCTTTAAAAGATCGGGCAAAAGAAGTACTTTAACCTCCATGGAAGAAATTTCCCAAATCACAATGGTATATTTAGAATAACGCAAAATGTTAATAGGGCCAAAAGAAGAAAAAACAATAGGTGTCAAAGACTGGGCACAGCAAGGGACGCCACTCCACATATTTCCTGAAATGGTTTTTACAGAATCGTCTCTCCTTGGCCCTCTCACACTCTTTCTTGCTTCTCCCTTGACAGGGCTGTACACCAGTGGAAGAGTCAAGAGATCAGGTCGGGGTAACCTCTTCACGTGCCCATGAGCTTCGGGTCGGCGACCCCACACAGGCCGAACAAAGTGCATTTCTTGGTGAGGCGAAAAAAGGAGCTGACTCTTTTCACTCAACAGTTTGGTAATTCTTCAAACAACCGGTATCACAGAAGAAAGGACCTCGCATTCTCTTGAGCTATCACTGCTATCAGTTTGAAGTTAGCATGCTTGCTAGCTCCTTCTTTCGTTTTCAGCACAGCAAGGGACGCCTCACCAGAAATTCCCAGGCAATGGTTGTTTTTTTTTACGAATAGGCTCTCCTTGGCCCGGACATGCACTAGTAGAACCTATAAACACGTACTGAGGATTCCTTTTGATCAAGTTAGTGAGTATTAGGGCGCAGATATACTGGATCCGTCCGCCTGTTGTCTGTAAAATGAAGACAGCTGAAGGATACAAAAATATAAGTATACTGCGTCCGCCATTTGTTGCCTTCATAATTGTTGGAGATAAATGTGCACAATAAAAATTTATTAACTTTTCGGAAAATTTTAAAAAGCAGAACAGAACCTTGCAATGTTCACGAAAGAGTTGGAATGAAGACACACCTTATTGCAACAGTGACAGTAACCTACACATGGGGTAAAGGGCTTTTAGTGTGTGTGTGAAAAAAAAAAACACTCGTGTGTATGCAAACAAAAAAATTAATTAATTTTTTTTTGTTAAAAATACGCTGAAAATCACAAATCCTTCGCACCCGGGGGTTTTCGAGTGCGCTGGAATCAAATCTAACCTTAAAAATAAGATTTAATGTATATTTTGACATTTTAGATTTTGCGATTTTATGTCCCGCCTACAGCTATTAGTCATTTCCGGTCGTCGGGTCGTCCGTCTTGAAGGATAGAATGCAACATGCGACACTTCAATCCGGCTGTCCTCGGACAGGTGTCTGCAAGCTGGAGTTAGTATACCTTACTGTCCGTCATCTCCTCTATTTTATTTGTAATTAAGGCATGCTCCTTCATTTGTTGTCTTCAAACCGGGCTTAGTATATCTGCGCCCTTAGTCTAAGGTCTGAATGGAAGGTATTCGTGATCAGTGACGAAAAGCAGAATCTGGAAGTACAGTAAAACTGAACGAAAGAAAAGGAGACAGAAAAAAAAAAAGGAAAGGGGTGGGGGCGGCTTTGATGAAGGAAGGAGAGCAATCTAGGCCAGACATGGTGATGCTGAAATGTTCAGTAACTCGGTCGTTCGTGGACCATTGCCTGGGAATTTCTGGAGTAGTGTCTCTTGCTGAACGGTAAAGTTTCAGACACCAAATCACTCATTATGTACAACCAGAGAGACTAATTTTAGTCTCTCTGGTACAATCTCATTTGATTCGCTGGTATGTAGAATCCATAGCCCCACCCCGGTCCTTTTTGGAGTCCTGCCAGCTAATGTCAGGGTGCAGAAATACGTAAAAAAGTACCTGTGATCTAGCGCTGAATTTTAAACAATCCATATAAAATCAGGAAAATAGCCGTAGGGAGGGGAAAGTGACTGAATTTGAATTTCAAAAGCTTAGAATGGTGCAAATACCTTCTCGTAACCATAGAATAAGTGTTTTTTTACTGTTTGCCAGTGAAATTATAAACTGTGTGGTTGTTGCTAGGTGGGTAAGGATATCCTCTTTACTCTGTGAAAAACCTGACATAATAATATAGGTTGCCTGATTTGATGCCAAAGTGCCAGAGTTTTCAATAGCCATTGTAGTCTTGGGACAAATTCTTGGGTGTCAAAATTTGGAGGATACTTACTCTCTCTCTCTCTTTCTCTCTCTCTCTCTCTCTCTCTCTCTCCCTCTCTCTCTCACACACACACACACACACACACATATTTATATATTATATGTGTGTGTGCGCGTGGGTGGGTGGATGGTTGGGTGTGTGTGTGTGTGTGTGTGTGTGTGTGTGTGTGTGTGTGTGTGTGTGTGTGTGTAAGTAAAGTATTTTGGCATAGGACCTCTTGATAAGTTAATAAAGGATGTAAAAGCCTATTATAATAATGCCAACAGTGGCATCTTCACATTGAAACTTATATGTAACTTGCAAGACTAAGATCAAGAATTTGTGGTATGTCCTCGAGATCATCCCTAATGCTAATTCTTCTTAAAAAGGTTATAAGAGACGGTTTTGTCTGCATTACTGTGTGGAGGCTGAACACGAGGGTCCAGACATCTACACAGTACAATGACCTGCTGCATAGTATTTCAATTTCAGCAAAATCAACCTAAGGTCTGTTGACGTAACGATGCCACCTGCTTACCTCAGGTACATGATTGGCCAATCGAAAAAGCGAAAGTAGAACACTAGACCGAGCAAAAATAATTGTGGTACTGATTTTACCGATAATATGCGGTTATTAAAAAAACATGTTTTTCACGAAGCAGAGGTCACTTGTAAATTTTGACGTTGTGCATTACAGTAAACTGAAAAGATTAATTTATTCGCCACATGAAACTGTTGAGATTATTTTGGCCAATCGCAACGAAGAACCAACTTGGTCGCGTTCATTGGTAACGTTCGGAATAAGTCTGATCCTTGCAAGACCTGAGGCACTTTCACGTTTTTAAGGGCAATATATTGCATCACTGCAAGCACAGGTACAGTATATCAATGAAAGATTGAATATCTGATGATTTGTAAACGTATGCTTAGTTCTTATCGCGCGTTCTACTAAGATATTCAATAACTTATTAGTTTCCGTGACCTACCGAAAAATAATTTCCAAGATTTTATTATTCAAAATGGCGGAACTACGTTAAACAAGCCTCTCGTCAAGGTATGGAAGGCTGTTACATATTCATAACTTTGCAATCGGGTATGCAACAAAGTTATTGCACATTTTCACAATTCCAGAATGTGTATCACATGACAGTTTTAAGGAAAACCATTGCCAAATTTATTCATTTCGACTTTTTATGCACGCGAATGTAGTCCAGTGGGGAGAGATGTGCCAACCAAAGTTTTTGTTTTTGTTTGTAACCCGTCCACAAACCTGGGAAACTACCTTAGTAATAGGCAAGGCACCGCAAAGAAAGGACTCAATGAGCAATCAATGTCGATCGATAGATAGAATCAAGCCATCAGAATTTATTTCTCTGTTAATCTTTAATATCTATCTAGTCTAGTCAGTTATTGAATAATGAAAGTAGACTAGGTTTGTTATTCAGTGTTTTTCCCAGGTCATATGAGTTGAGGGAGGCATCCCCGTTGAAGGGATGTAGACTAATTTTATTATTTTTTTGGTTATTATTGTCATTATCTTATTTTGCATGTTTTTTTCAGTTCTCCCCTGAACAGGACTTTCCTTAAGCAGCTAAATAGCAAACTTTATAAAATTTCATAATAAACATAGACATGATTTAATGCTTGAACTAAACTAACATAAAGCCAGGTCACAATCAGTAAAATTGGATTGATCTACAAAGTTACTAAAGTGAAGTAACAAGTGACCGTGCCAAAATGACGTTCATTTCATAGCACAGATCCTGATGAAATTCTTTTAGACAGCCCCAGAATGAACCCTGCGATTCTTTAGTAACAGTGTGTATTGTCGTTAATATAATATTGATGCTGTAGAGTAGAGTGTAGTGGTCAAATCATCCATCCAGAGTATGGAGATGCTGCGTTAAGCCATATTTGTTTTCTATTATATATTTATTATGATGTAAAACATGGCTGGTGGAAAAGACTAGATTTACTGATTAAATTAAGTTTCACTAGGTCATATATTGTGTAAATAAACTCCTATGGAGCTATTAGGACATGGAGCAAGTCGTTCTCTTACTATCCCCACTGTAACTTTTAAACATTAATTGTAACCATCTTTCATGATTTCATGTAGCATAATTTAATTTTCAGGGTCTATACTCTGAGAAGTTATTATGTGAAATTTTGCAACTCACTTCTCTTCTGGCAGAATTTTAAAATTAGTACTGTAGTATTGTATGATAGAAGCAATAAAGAAAGAACTCAGCTAAGGTGCTGTAGTTTACTTAGTTATTCCCTGTCCCTCGTAACATTCAAGATGTTGCAGATGTTTTGTTTGAATCGCATCACCACATAGAGGCTGAAAAATGGTATAATAATTATTGTATAGAATGTTCATGTGTCAGCAAAATCTCTGCAGCAAGAAGTGTTAATTTATTCTTCAATTTACAAAGCCATACTAGCTGGTCTAAAACAGTTGATAGAGCCCATATCCCTGTGCATGCTTTTACTGTTGCATTTGTGTGCAGAATGACTCATTACATATTTTGTCCAAGGTTGCATCATGCATATTAATTTCTTCAGGATATTGAAAAGTGTCCATTCAGTCTCAACCAATCACATCATGTGCAGACCTGAAAACTTTCCTGGATTTTACAGGACCATCCCATGTATTTTTAGGTGGTGCAAGAAAAACCAGAGAAATTGTGAATATATAAGTAATTGTTAATGTTATTAAAACTTGAGGAATATTCATTTAACCCTCGTAGAGTTGTGTATGGACATACAACTGAACCATCTGTGGAAAAGCAAGGAGTGATATGCCCATAGCTGGCCAACTGATTAATGCAGTGAGAGTACAATACAGTCCAAAATTTCAATGGGTGAGGTGTTAATGAGCAAATATAATTAGGAGCATTACGACAATATAGTATCCAGGGTTTCTCCCATTTTGTGCTTAGTTCAGGCTTGGGACAGGGTTTGGAAAGAGAAAGCATACAATTTCTAGATTTATATAATGGTAATTTCAAGGAACTGTCTCAAGGTTGCTTTTCCATCTTTAACCCTATCCTAACCCGGTCTTTAACCCTCTACCAAGAATGGGCTGGGAATGTCTCTAGATACCTCCACAATAAGTGTGCAGATTTTCAAGTACATGAGGTCTGAGGAGGCTGTTAGTAGTGTGAGGATCTACAGTATAAAAGAAACAGTAAATGCTAAACAATCAAAGCAGCCAAGAAAGGCAAACTGAAGATAGGAGGAGACATTGCTGAGAACTCAGAAAATCTGGTGCAGAGCTCATTTAATTCTTGGATTGATGGAGGGGGAATAGGGATTGGGAGGGAGGGAAGAGAGGCATTATAAGTGATGGGGGTATTTGCTGTCGATGATTGCTTCAGCCAAAATGAGTTGGGGCTTAGGTGGATGTGAGAGAAGGACATCACCTGGCAACAGAAGGTATGAATAATCATCGTATTGAATGTCTGTTAATGAAACTGTTAGGCTAGTTTTATGACTAGTAATTTTCTGAACCACCAGCTGTGCCCAAAATAATGGTAATATTGGTGTGGTATCAGGGTAAAGGCAGCATATGGACTTGTTATTCATATTGTTCATAGTTATCAAGTGAAAGTTATGGTCAACAGAAGTCAGACCAGCACTTAATGAATACATAAATCTGAATATTGATTATGAATCTCTAATTTTAGACCAGTTGTTAAACAGTATTCAGACCTTCCTATGATTTTGCTATTGGATAGTGATCCCTTCTGCAAATTTAAGGGATATTTGACTGTGGTAAATTATGTATTTGAAATGTCCGGACACTATGTTGGCCCTTCTGTAAAAGTTTCTTGGATTAGTTTGGTTGTCTGCATAAAATGATTTTGCCATGAAGTGATGACAATTTACAAAAAATAAAAAATGATGAAGGTGCTCCTGAAGAGAAAGTGCAGTATTTCCTCTTTCAAGTAGCTATTCTAATTCTATTAAAATATTATATTCCGCATCCAGGTAATAGCAAATAATATTATGAGATAGTAAAAGTACAGTATATGTAATGTTGTTACATGTTTGTGATTTGATAAATTGCAAGACAGAGGCTTCCCTTGACCCAATCCTGATCTTTGTATAGACAGGAGAGTCCAAAGGGAGTATCATTATGTAAAAGAGTTCAGGCTGCTAATCTTTATTTTTAAACATGACATTATGGTTATCCAAAATTTAAGAAAAGGAAGGACAATACAGATCAAGCTGTTTTTGCTTATTTCAGTACCCAAACACGATCTAATTGACATCTTATTTGATTTTTTTTTTTTTTGAAATCACAAGCCCAAATCTGTGACATTGAAAACAAAGCAAAGAAGCCACAGAATGAAGTAAAAAATTCACAAAAGACTCATTATAACTAAAGGATTAAGTGAGTCTTTGCAGACTTATGCCTCCATAACAGTGACTGTCTTGCCAGGCCATCTCCCAAGCCTATTCGTGTATGATCATTGTGACCTTAGATGCATCAGCTGGGGGAATTTGGGACATGCATGCATAATATTATTCTGTGCAATCAATGCTTACAGCATATAGCAGCAGTGCAACATATTGGCAGACATATCAAGATGCAGTCTCATTGAGTTTAAAAGTGGGTTATTTTGGTTCATGGGATTGGGACATTTCAACTAATCTTTGACTTTGAGCTGTTTCAGTGGATGAAATTTTTAAAGAAAATACTTACTTTGAACTATGAGTCATAGCCCAATATCATTTCCTATATATATAAAGATTGTATGCCATGGTATTGTTATAACAAAATCTTGGTATACAGTTAGTGTGTGTGTGTGGGAAGGTGGGGGGAAAGATAGGGGAATTCCAGTTTACAAAATATAATACCTGTAAATTGCTGTATTAACTTTGACACCCAACCCAATCATGAACTGATGTAATGCAATTTTTCCAGCTGCTGAAGTTCCACAGGCCGTACAGTTTTGATTTAAAAAGGGTTAATGCCGGCACTTTTACATGTGTTCTGAATCAGGCTACATAAAATCCTAGTTGTTGTCTAGTTTCAAATAGCACAGCAGATGCTTTCTTTCTCTGTCCCCCTGCTGTGCTATCATATGTCATAGTAAAGAAAATTTCATGTTCCACAAAGTACAATGTACATTCTCACCTAGGTGCAATAATGATACACAACTCGCACATGTTAAGTTTGTATGATTTTTTTTGCTAACCATACATCATTTTGCATAACACTGATCAGCTGCAAACCTGTGCTTAGCTTGCTTTAAATGACTCTCATGGTGATTCGTGGTGATTCAGGTGCATCTTAATGGATGAAATATTGTCCTCTGTGGCTTTGCAGTCCAAACCATTGGTTCCAGGTGTTCCTCATATATAACAAATATGCTGTTCAAATATGGCAGTGTCCTCTTAGTAATGAGTTTCAGTCATGATAACTTTGTATGTATTACAAGCGTGGTTACCCCATTCAGAGACCAGGCATAGCATCTGTTTATTCACACATGTATGCAGGATAGGATCTAATATTTATATATATATGTTGATTCATATGAGGGAGAATGGAAAACACTTTGCAGTGAGGATGCAGAGTATTTCTGAGGTTCAAGATTATGAAATTCTATAATAAGAATATGATTTATTTTATCAATTATGATGCATGAGGAATATATCCTTACTCCAAGGCTTTTTCAAATAATCTTTCCTTACTCCGAGGCTTTTTCAAAATTTGTTGTTGGCACTTCTTTGTTTTTGTTTTTTTCAGCATTCTCTCTGATTTGGAGGATATCTTCTTCAAATACTCTATTACCATAAGACTGACTTATTTTCCAGCTTATCCAGATGTCGTGGTGTCCAGACAGTAATGTTATGAGTTATTTCACTTTTTATTTCAGCCTGCTAGATGTTCATTTAAACTTGGAAAAAAAACACTTAAACAGACTTAATAATATTCGATCATCAAATGATACATATTTTAGTAGTGCTGTGTTATTCCCTTTGCAATTACTCTGTATGCCATTTACATTCCTGTCCGATGTATGATGTCTCTGTGGATATTTGAATATCGGATATTTGATATGCTAGACCAATGATAGTGTTTAAATATATTTGCATATTTTTTTTTGTCATTCAAAACTACGTAGTCTTGTATTGATTGCTTCTTTGCTAATGGAAATGCAGATGATACAAGAGATATATTCATCACATTTCATGATTTACTTTACCCCTCTAGGCAGGAGGTAAGATTTTCTTGGATGGACTTTGGAGTACAGACTAATAACATTGCAAAAAGTGAAGAGTGAATGCTATTTGTGAAGGGTCTGTTAATTTTTGCCACCTGCTCACAAGCAATGTTTTTCATTATTCTATATCATGTAATTTGAATAAATGACAGCCTAATTTAGACGGTATCTACTATGCTTCACCTAAAATACCCAGTCCAACATCAGGAAGCTACTTGTTATTTATAATTTATAGAGATAAAAGCCAGAATTATCATAAAAATTATTGATTTATTTTGATGGGGCCAGGCAGGAATGGGTGGGTAGGGAGAAGATTTTCACATCTTGAATTCATGTTATTCATATAAACTGTATGGGGTTTTGGCGTTGATAATGTTCATGCAAAATGCATGATTTTTGCCATACATGAGATGTAACCAAAGAGTTTATCAGTGGCAGTTTGTTGGAGGGCTGTTAAAACACCAGTAATTCTAGTAGTTGGAGAGTTCAGAAACATAGGGTGAGTTACCTGTTTCACAAAAGTGGTGCCTTGTTGTTTTGAAATCATTTAAATCCAGGTTGTAATTTCTTTTAGAACAGTAGTATTGGTGATTTATATGATGAGCTTATTCATCTTACCAAAGTAGGAGTAGTGTAGTGGGAAAGTTTCCTGTGGACTCATATGTTTCTAGAGTAATGTAAGAGTGTGTAACATGTTTGGTTAGCAGGAATACTTTTTTATGCATAATACATTTCTTTTCACCTAAGTGAACATGATGAAATATAGTTTAAATGGAAGGAAACATCTCCCATGGGAACATGTTTCAGTGGCAAATTTAAATCAGTGTTACTTCTCAGCTTTGTAGGTAGCAACTGTTGATATCATGAAAATACTGTACTGCAATGTGGGAAAATATTTTTTGGATTACTTCAACTTATTAACCATAGTATAACTTTCAGCTATTGTTCAATAACAGTAAACCAGAGCTCCAAGAACGTGTTGACTTACATAAATTATAGCTACTTTTATGCTAGACTAGATGTCTGGCATATAGTTACCAGTCCGAGTAATTTTCATATTATCAGGAGAGGCTGTGCGAAATAATTTTTTTTCCAGTATTCATCAGTGGCACATGAGATATGACTTTACCATAAAATGTGGTCATCATTCAGTAAAGCTGGCTTCATTTGTTTTGGGACATCTTCATGCTGCAGCCTCCTAGGTTCTGTTGTAAAGTTTGATGTGATTGAATTTATTATATTATATACGTATACTTGTGCTTATATTGTACTCCCAGATTGCATAGTGGACAGATCCATAGCTGTCCCATCCAAGAGTAAGAGACGTCTCAGAACCTATCCACTGACAGTAGACATCATTGTTTGTTGATCAGAATTTTTGCTCGCACTACTTAGTTGCTGTGTATCTTTGTTTACACTAAGCTCTTTCAGCCTCCTCTACATTTCTCTTCTCCCTCATCTTCCTCGCTGCCTCCTCAAGTGCTTTAATGATCAGCTAGGTTGCTGTTTTGGCAGTGGTTGCCTCAGCAGCTAATCTCTCTGCATGTTTATTGACTTCCTATCACCTCAGTATGGCATGTCCCGGTATAAACATTTGGATTTGGATTAATGTGACTTGTGATTCAATAGTTTTCATATATATCTGTTAAGTTGACCATGAATGACTTGTTCTCAGTAGTGGAATCTTGTCCTGTGTGAACACAGCATATTTAATTGATAACAGAAAGATTAAACCTTTTTAGAAGTACAACATTTTCAGAGTTTTCTCCAGGTCATATGAGTTGGAGGGGACATTCTCCTTCTTGTCATAAATTTGAAGGAGTATTTGTACATTTTGTGAGGGATTTTAAGGTTTTGTTCAAGTAAAGCAAACTTTGGAGTGCAGAGAGGAAGGAAGAATCAGCATGCAATCAAGGGACAAACCTCTGCATTCGAGTCCAATACTGTAACCATTTGACCATGCTACTCTGCAGATCATACATATCAAAACAGACAAGATCTTCAGAATAAAGACTAAAGTGGCTATGAAGTGATGTTATGAAGTATGAAGTAGTTATGAAGTGATGTTAGATTTGTTTCATTTGGACATTTTTTTCCAGGTAATGTGCACACCATCTGGTGGCTTGATTCTTGTAATTTTTACAGGGGCTGCAAAAAATTCCATTTTTCTCCCCCTCCTCCTATTCCTTCTCTTCAGTACATATATTTTTCAGCATTTCACATGTCAGTCATTCCATCCTCATGGTGCAAGTATTTCTCATGACAAGTCTCTTTTTAAACTGCATTGTCTCAGGGGAAACCATGGAAATGTTGGCTGAAATATTCCTGAATTCTAATGTTTGGAGGACCTTACTGCTTTTCTGTCAACATGTGAAGGATGCATGCACAACACGTTATGGTCTCGGTACAGATTACCTTATGATCTCAACTGCTGGCATTGGTTTGAAAGCTGTTTCACTATTTTACTACAATTGAAAACATTTCATTTTTTATTTCTCAGACTGGCAGTTGAATGAATGACTGATCCACATGATGAGCACAAGTCAGGAAGAACAGGACCCAAAAACTCTGGTGAGCACTGTGATCTTTTCAGAAAAATTCCTTTGTTTTCTTTCTCATCTGTTAAGTCCCTTGTCTTTCTTCTTCTTCTTTTTCTCCCCCTCCTCCTCCTATTCCTCTTTCTTTTTTTTTTTTCTTCTGCATTTCCAGTTACCTTTATGATGGTGCCAGCTTGATCTTGGAAGTCAGCTATTATTTCCAGATCAGCTGCTCAGCAGCTCGGCAGCTTTGGTATTTGCTGACCAGACTTTTCTCCTGAAGCTGGAAACTCCTGCTGGATGTGATCAGTAATTCCCATTGAATTGAGATCTAGTAGTTATGAAATTATGTTAGATTTGTTTCATTCGGATATATTTTCCCAGGAAATCTGCATGCCTTATAGTGGCATCTCTGATTCATGTAATTTTTACAGAGGCTGTGGCTTTCGGCTTTTGTAAAGTTGTGAATTTTTGTTGTTAGTGGACCAGAGTTCTTGTACTTTCCACTCTGTTTAAAGACAGCTCTACAGGAGCTTGGGAACTTTTGCAGTTGTGTGGAGACTGCAATTAAGTGATGCAAGCTGTGAATGAATGGTTTTCTGCAAATTTATAAATGAACGTGTCATTGAGTGAATTTGACTGTATATTCATGTTCAAATGGTTAGAGTGTCAGGCTCAAAGTCATGGGTTTAATTCCTGAACATGGTCTTGTTGTAAATGCCCTAGAAAGGCATTTTGTACACACTTTCCCTCTCAGTCCACTCATTTGTAAAATAGATACCTGGCTATAGGCAGTGGAAGATATTGAGATATGTGATATTGATCAGCACTTATAAATGGCAGTGACACCATATGCACCCCAGAGACTTGAGGAAATCCTAGCTTTACCAGGTTTGCTGGGATAATAACAGTGTAAAGGCATTAGCCTGTATACAAGATTTACAAACTGCTCTGTTCATTAATTATTGTCTCCTTTATTCCACCAACTTGAGGCTGCGAGAAAACTGGGGTAGGGACAACATTTTCACAGTGTTCATAATCTCCTGAAAATCTCCTGGAATTTGCTTTAGAGGCAAAATATCCGGACATTTGTAATTCTTCCTGGAGTCGTGTTGAGAAATCAGCGATTTGTTTATGACTGAGATGGCCATCATAGTCACACGAATCGATCCCCATGCATGTGATCCTGGTAAACATTGAAATCTCTTGGAATTTCCTTCTTCCATTTTCTTCCACATTTGTCTTGTTGAGCACTTTTCCATTTATCCCATGCCGTTTGAGCGTCTGTGTACGTCTGCTCACTCCCCACTTCTGTCACTGAGTGCTCCATTTCCAACTTGTACTACACCTGAAGATGTTGAAGGACTCTTAAAAGCGACTGGCGTCTCTGGGCCGAATGAGTCATGGAAAGACACAATCCAGCTTCCATTGGAGTATTGTGTAGATGTATAATCAAGTCATTATTATTTTCATTATTATTCTGTTGCGGGTCAAAATAATGGGTTTGTAGTGAAAAGGGCAAAATAATGGGTTTGTAGTGAAAAGGGCACTCTCGATCGCATTAGCTACATGTAGTACATGCATTGTCATGTACTGAACAAGCTGTTTTATTTGAACATATACAGTAGTTCTATTTTCGATAGTGCCTCCATTCTAGGACTGTCACCCTTAATGATTTTTCACAAGATCTAGTAAAATTGAGTTTTTCTAGTGACACATTGAAGGAAATGCGAAAAATGGGAAAATCTAGGGAAACGCTGAGCACACACACACATATTTTATTAATCTATATGACCCACTATTTCGGCAAATGATAATACCGAATACTGATTAATGTCTATAAAACAATGGCAAGTAACAATCAGCTATTAACTAATAGCCTAAACTCAGCCTAACAATTACCCTTAGCACAAAAAGCCTATCGTTTACGCACTTTTTAAGTCTGCATCCAGAAAATCGTTAAAAGAAGTAATATGTTTCATTAATGAACATACATGTAGGTAAGTCGAGCTCTTGTAATCTCAGTGCGTCGCTATGAAGTGGAGAAGTTTTATGGGTGTTTTTCTTCTTCTTCTTCTTCTTCTTCTTCTTTCTCTTCTCCTCCTCCTCCTCCTTCTTCTTTCTCTTCTCCTTCTTCTACTTTCTCTTCTCCATCTTCTACCCCTCCTCCTCCTTCTCCTTCCCCTCCTTCCTCTTCTTCTTCTTCTTCTTCTTCTTTCTCTTCTTCTTTGCTGTTGTTTGTTCATTTTATAGGTCTTGTAATTTATCTACCCCTTTAGTATTGGATCGTTTTCCTCATATGTATAAAAACTGTTATTCTCGAACCACATCCTGGGCGAAAGGGCCTTGTGGCCACTTCCTGCCATTTGACTTCGCAAATCTGAGAACCAGATGTGAACATATCAGTTGCAAATGCGTGTGGTGTTCTTGCACACGAATATTCTCTGGGATATCATAAACAGTTTTATAGCACTTTCAGAATTATGCTACTTGAACCATAAATCTGAAATGTCTTTATATTAACAAAGATAGAGACAGGGGCGTAGCGTCCATGTAATCTATGAATCTGAGATTACCAGTTCATAATAGCCATTATACATTCATTATATAGTTTCCATCTAATACAATTTTACTAATGCTAAGTGCTTTCTAAAATGTTCAAATACCTTCATCGTTTTACTTGCGTACCATTTACTAGCGTTGGCGTACAATCTTGTCAACACTACTGAAGTTTTTTGCAGTACTAATCTTTGACCCGTTACGCGTCTCGCAGATTCTCCAGTCCCATACGCACAGTGTATTGCATTCGAAGGAAACCTCAATAGAAAAACCATTAAAAAAAAGAGGTCAGTAATCTGAGAGAAAAATTTGATTATCCTCTACGCAGACTGCATTCCCACCCCACTCCCCCCATTTTTTTTTTTTTTGACGTGCCGCGAACGGCGTCAAGAACTCAGTTGCCAGTTTTTATCAAACGGGAGCCAAATCACAACCGAAAAAGTACCAAAATATAGCACCGAACGGCGGCCTGGGTCAAGATTTGACATAAGATCAGAAATTAATGACGACTTATGTTTGTAATGGATATACACTGGTATTATACTTATTCATAAACATTTTTATTTCTACAGATATCAGAGCAATGTAAGATCTGACCTATAAATGGAAACATTTTTTAGATTGATCCTTAATTCGTGCTCATCTGGCGACAGAAGTACCGGTACCAAGCAGTTTGATAGAAGTACACGTAAACTAAAAGTGTTTCTAAACGAAATTAGTAACTATTGATGTACAGTCGGTTAGAGTTAAAAATGAACCAAAGAGCCAATCAGTTATTTGAGAACTACGTACTTTAAATACAGCCAAAAATCTGATAATTGGTTCCGAGAGAACCAAATTTGGCAACCCTGTTCCAGAGTTTTTTTCTTCCTTTTATTTTTTCCCGAGGACTAGAGAAAACGGCACCGTAAACATTAAAATATTGCAGAGCTCATGGTGATCACAATAGCATTAGTTCATTTTGCTTAAACATGAATAATTTCTAAGACCATTAACCTCACAGCTTCTTTTAGTGGGAGCAAGAAAAGAGACCTCAATACCTTTTACATTAAGTGTCTCGTCCTGCTCTGTTTGATTGGTGTCAACGCTTCCTGACGACAACTTTTTTATGATACTATGCATGATATTTTTACAGCATTTTGAATACCGTACTTTGAGGTGACGGTCTTGAGGTAGACTGGAAGCTTATTTTTACACGAATACCAACTGGTTTTAGACGAATTTGCGGGTATATTTGTTTTGCAATCGAAGAAAGCCATGGATCAGTCAAGAAGTTAGCAGTCTGATGTATGGATGCTCAGTAAGCTAACTTATAAAGACATGACTGTTAGAAAGAAATTTATAAACAATACAAATATTATGAGCAAACAAAAAATAAATGTATCTATATCTTGCCCCCCCCCCCCATGCTGGTTAGATGTAAGTGCTAGATTACCAAAAAAATCACCCTCGCTACGCCCCTGGATAGAGAGCAAAATACCCTCCACGGAAGTTGCCGTCGCCTGCCGGTAGTCGTACGTATTTATTGCTCTTCACGAATACGATTTTCAAAGGGCTGATTTGCACTTTTTCGCCAGATGTGGAGTGCCAAATTTTGCACGACAGGTCTAAATATTTCTGGCAAGCCCAGGATTGAATTTGGTTGCATGAAATTATAAAACAGATAAGCTGTCACAATTTGAAGTTACAATGAACACAGAGTGAAAAATGTGAGGTGTACCTGAACATTTGGCGCGCCACCTAACGGACTCAAGGGAGGTAATTTCAGGAAAGTGACCCGTTGTAAAATGCATTTCAGTAATATTTGTAAAGTATCCACCAGTTTCAGAGGTTTTAAGAAAAAGAGTGGCTCGTAAAATCTAGAGAAATTTGGCCACAGGGTTTACTGAAAAAGCACAGATCAGAGTGGCAGCCCTGTTCTATTCGACTGTCTCATTTTCATTTTACTGCGTGTGTACATAGAGGCCCGAAGGCCCCCTTTACTTCAGTGCGCTTATGAATATTTATGACACAACTCTTCTTCATGAATTTTGTATGGAATGGCAGCTTGATGTAAGGACGTGAAATTTGCATGACTGGGGCCACAGGAAAGGGAAAACAAGGAGGTTTAGGGGGTTGAGGGGGGAGGGCGGGGATGGGTTGGAGAATAGAGAGACTCTTCCGGGTGGTCCGGTTTATTTCAGATGTGGTGCCTGATAAATTAAGTAATGACCAAGGAAAAAAAAACACACCCAAAATGGCGAAATCTTTATTGTTGGGACGAAGTGTAAAACAGATTATCTTGATAAAATGATCGCTTTTTCGTAGAGAAAGAAAATGCAAAGGAACAGAATAGGTTATGACAGAGGTAGATTGTCGCTCAGAATAACATGTATATACACGAGTTTACAAACGTTCAGTTCATTGCTGGAGTTAGTTTGAATGTGTAGGAGACACAAAGAAGAGTAACCCTGTTTAAAGAAAATATTGTAAGAAGTAATAGGCCTAATAATTATGCCTGATACTTGTGGCAGTATGCAGAATCCGTACGTTAATAGGCGTACTTCGAAAATAAATCAAGGGAGATAAGATGCTTGAAAATTTGACTCGTCTAGAATTATGCTCCGTGGGCTACACCCAACCCAGCGTTGAACTGAAGCTATCAAATTCGTCTTCGCTTAGGCTCTGCAGACCCTATTCCGTAAGGGATTTGCGATAAAGTTGGCCGAGTCTGCGATGCCTTGATACCTGTGGCCGTATGCAGAATCCGTACTGCATTAACTACAGTGAACACCACTAATGTTTTGGAAGTTTCCCATGGTTACCGCATTGCGTTAGCTAACGCTCTTACCCCCCCCC
>JAWQUT010000765.1:172994-230218 GCA_033807755.1 Ellobium chinense
TGAGTGTCGATTATGTTAGCAGGTGTGCAAGGCATCTTAGATTCACTGGGGAAGACAGTTTGGGTTGGGAAGGATGGGTGGTATCCGCACTTCTGCCTTATTTCTGTGGCATTGTAAACAATGTGCCGGAGAGGATGGGGAAGGGGCGGAGGCTGAGTGTCGATTATGTAAGCAGTGATGCAAGGCATCTTATTCTCAGTTTCATTGGGGAGGACAGTTTGGGTTGGGAAGGATGGGTGGTATCCACACGTTTGCCTTATTCCTGTGGCATGGCAGTGAAGGGGTAATGATTGTGTGGTAGGAGGGAGGGAGAAGGGTCGCTGGAGGTTGTGATAACCATGACGGTAGGTACCTGGAATTTCATTTCGAGGACTGCTTGGGATTTGGAGGGGGGAAAGGGGTTGGGTTGACCACATCTGTGTCTTATTCCAGTGGCATAGTAATGAAAGGGGAATTGGATTTGGTGTGTGTGTGTGTGTGTGTGTGTGNGGGGGGGGGGGGTGCTCAGTAGTGGTTGAGGTAACAGTGATGTTAGTATGTATCTGGGATTCACTAGAGAGGACAAGCTGGGTTGGGAGGGAGTGGGGAACGGGAGAGTGGTATCCCACTATCCACATCTCTGCCTCATTCCAGTGGCATAGCAGTAAGGGGGAAATGGGAAAGGAGGTTCAGTGGTAGTCTTGGTAATGGTCGGTAATAGTAGGCACCTCGGTTTCACTGGCAAGAAAGTCTGAGTTTGGTTGGGTGGGGGGAGGGAAGGGTGGTATCCACACCTCTGCCTCATTCCAGTGACATAAGCAGTAAAGGCAAAAGAAGTTCAGTGGCTGTCTTGGTAGTTCACTGGCAAGACAGTCTGAGTTGGGTTTTGGGTGGGGAGGGATGGTATCCACACCTCTGCCTCATTTCAGTGGATGAATTTAAAAGGGATGGAGATGGGCTAGATCATTGCTGGTTGTAATTGCAGAGATGGTAGGCATTTAGGATTCATTGAGGGAGCAGTTATGGAGGGTAGCGGAGGTGGTAACCACGCCCCTGCCTTATTCCGATGGAATAGTAACAAACGGGGAAAAGGGGAGCGGAAGGGGTGGGGAGGCTCAGTGTTGGTTGTAATAGCAGAGATGGTAGGCACCTGAGATTCACGGAGGAAGCAGCACGCCACTGCCTCATTCCACTGGGATTGTAGTAAAGGAGAAAATGTGTGTATGGGGGGAGGGGGGGGGAATAGTTGTTCAGTGATAATTGTGGTAGCAGTAGTGGTAGATATAAGGGATTTATTGATGAAAACAGTTGTGATGGGCAGGGGAGTAGCTGAAGTTACATGTTGTGTGTTTGTGGGGGTGGGGGTGGAGATTGAGGTTCTACTTAGCCTACTATCTCAACACAGTAATCTCCCCCTATTTTTATGCTGAATGCTATCATGGGTTTCAATCTTTTAATTTGCGTTTCACCCGCTCGCACGCATGCATATTTGATTGAGGAATCCAAAGAGAGGTCTGTATTTGATGTTTGGAGCACTTGTAAACCGTAATGGGAGATCAGTCTGAGATGAGATAGATATAGCCAGACACGCGCTGTAGTGCGTGCAGAACAGGTTTATCTGTACCAGATCCTCTTGTCATTCTTTTTAAGTCTGATCATAAGTCTCTGTGACGTTTTTGTTGTTGTTTTAATGTATGTACGGATAAAAGTAATTTTGTCTTTGAATTAGTAGGTATTACAGTCAACTATACTTATTTGCAGTCTGAATAATCGCAGCCTCTGCTTAATTGTAGCATTTTTCACATAGCAAAATGATATATTAATATATTAAAAGTTACTAGATAATCATAACTCTTTTAAATCGCAACTTTTTTCATGCTGGCTGAAGTTGACCGTACTATTTTGTCTACATCTTTCTGGAATTCATACAAGGATCGAAATAAACTGAACAACATTCCTCTAATTAAAGGTAACACGTTACTTGTTAAAGAATGTAGTTGTTCTCACCATTTCTTTAAGATCAAGGCGTACAAACTTTGGCGAACGAGGGATTTCCTCTATGAACGGACGAAATCTAAAGAATTAGACTCTCAAAGTATGGTATTCATGGATATACTGATGAGTGGATTTGACGCTGCGTCATCTGATCGTTACTCACTTTCAAATGGCTGTGAACACCGCTTGAGATGAATTTACTTTCATATTTCAAAGATGAGACGTTTTCATATCAAGTTTCTTTATCGTAATATTTGGGGGGGCGGTGACCTACGATCTGCGAAGTTTCTATGCAATATTAAATATTTTGAGAAAAAAAAAAAAGAAAATGAAAATAGAACTTTGTATACCCCGTAGAGAAATTATTTTTCAATGTCATACAATGTTATACATCTCATTCATAATATAAATACATTATAAAAATACACATCATACATGTAAATACATAATATTAGAAATGAAATACATAACAAAGTCATTGCTGGTCGCCAGCGGTGCAGCGCCCTGGTCCCCCCAGCTCTAAAGCCAGGTACTAATTTACACCTGAGTCGAGTGAGGAAATGGAAGTGAAGTGTCGTTCCCCAGGACACTACAACGTAAACTGCCCAACTCGTGAGTCAAACACATAAACCTCAGACTTGAAAGTCTTCATTTGTTTTAGTATGACTTACAAACCGCACGGCCACGCTGCCTACTTACTATATAGTGAAATTCGGAAATAGCACTCCAAAGAGAAACGTGCGGTTGAATTCAGATTAGTGAAGTGTTCCTATCGTGTTTCTTCTCTCCTTTGATACCCCAGGCTGCCTTTTGGAGGCAGAACGAAGGAAATAAAAGCGAATGGCTGCGTAGAATTAGGTGGCCTTTTCAATCAGTAGAGTCAGTGAAAGAGACAGAGCGCGTTAATGAGGTAAAGGAACCCTGCATCGGTGGTCAATGACGCACAGATTAGAGAGACAAAAAGTGGGCACTAAGGTCCTGTGAGATGAGAAAAGGTTGGGGGGGGGNGGGGGGGGGGAGGAGGAGGGGCTACATAAGAAGGAGATGAGCGTAGTGGAAAGTTTATGTCAGAAAGCTGTGCATAGACTAGGTTCAGTTCGTGCACAAAACATCTGTTAGTATGTTATGAATAATTACATGTAATCTTATTATCATTATAATGTATATTTCAGTTGTTTTTTCTTTTTGAGTAAAGGCAAGGACGCGGGGAGGG
This sequence comes from Ellobium chinense, assembly GCA_033807755.1. Lineage (NCBI taxonomy): Eukaryota > Metazoa > Mollusca > Gastropoda > Ellobiida > Ellobiidae > Ellobium > Ellobium chinense. The sequence continues at coordinate 176,182 of JAWQUT010000765.1, forward strand.
AGGTAGAAAGAGAGAGAGAGAGAGTAGAAAAAAAGCGCACCAGCTCCGGAAGGAGGGGTGAGAGGGAAAGCACAGAGGGAGATGGGAATGAGATGAGGGTGAGTTTACTGCATAGTTGACATCTTATCGCTGCCAAATAAAGAGTGAGATGAACTAAGTCTGTATTACGTATTTAAAGCCATGCACATATTCGGGTCTTGCAGAAGACACGCAGACTGCATTTTAATATTACACTTCCATGTGAGGTATTATTATAATCATATTGAAAGATGAGGAGGCAGATGGAGTGGGAAAAGTGAGAAGGATATGAAGTTAGTGGGTACTATATACAGCCGTGCATATTTTCCCGCATGTTCGGGTCGCTCAGAAAATACAAAATTGCATTTAATGCTTTAATGTGAAGTAGTACTTTTATAGTCATATCCGAAGAAGGTGAAGGAGATGGAGTGGGAAAAGTGAGAGGAAGGTGATGTTAGTGGGTATTATATAGAGCTGTGCACTTTGTAAATGTTCGGGTCTGTCGGAAAATACTCACACTGCATTTTATACTTTCATGTGCAGTATTGGTCAGCTGTCAGTGGAAGAAAGAGAAGGAGGTGTCTGGGAAAGTGTGGGAGAGTGAGTATTTGTGTGTGTGTGTGTGTGTGTGTGTGTGTGTGTGTGTGTGTGTGTGTGTGAGAGAGAGAGAGAGAGAGAGAGAGAGAGAGATATGAATTTACTCTGTATTCTGTAGCTAAGTGCACCGCACAAAATAGGGTCATGTAAAAGAGACGCAAATTACATTTATTTTATACTCTCATGTGAAGTATAGTTCAATTTTCTCTAGGAGAAAGAGGGAATAGAGGAAATGGAAAAAAAAACGAGAGGCAGATGAACGTAATCGATGTTCTGTCGCTGAAAGCTGCGCACATATTCGGGTCATGCACGAGATAAGTAAGATGAATATAAAGACCATATTATGCAGCCCGACGTACGTTGATGCCTATCAGTTAGGCCGACATGAATATGCAATTTTTAATTTCAAAGTCAGAACTGAACACGGCTCTCTATCGGGGATTCAATATTTAATTTAATAAAACATGCTGGTTAGCCCCAGGACGGGTTTTACACGAAATGTTTTATTAATGAATATCCTGGGCTAGACAATTCCACAGAAATGAACACAATCGTAGAAATATATTTTTTTTAAAAACTCTTTATTTAGACGTTTATAATATTGTGAATTTACGCTTGATTTAAACTTTAATGTGACTATACTACGGAGATGTCAGTTTTAAAATAGTGTTGATTTTTTAACAAATTTTTGAAAGTTTAGACTACCAGACTACCACGATTGTTGTTGTTGTTATTGTTTTTGTCGTCGTTGTTGTTATTGTTGTTGTTCTTGTGTTTTATTTTATATTGTTTTCCTGCCATCGGGTAGAGTTTGGTCTCTGAGACTAACTTCACTTGCAGTGGTTGTTTGCTTGTTTATCATTTGACGACTTGATTTGTGTCACAGATACTTTGCTTTGGTGCAAAATTTCTCTAGCTCAAGAGATTCCTAACCGCTAGCCCGCAGGCGAAAATATGGCCCAGGGAAAACAGATGCTTTGGTTTTATGTTATCGTACACGAGTACAGCATGAGACTGGTCGTTATTAGACTGATCGTTGTTAGACTGATCATTATTAGACTGATCGTTATTAGACTTTATGTTACCGAATAATCTTGTGTGTTCTACCTTCTGCTGCTTAAGGCCAGTGCTGTGATCGAGAAAATGTCTTTATACCTGAAAGAACGAAGTCCAGAATTGAAAGAAAAATTATCCACCTTAACTTTGAGGTCTCTGGCCATCGCTGCCATTGAGATATATGCAGAAATTAAGATACAGTGCTGTCATATTACAGTTACGCTATACAGTGGAACCCGCTTAAGCGGGTTTCACAGTATTGAGCTTTTGTACGGAATATTCCGTTTCGTTTCGTTTGAGATTGATATGTAATCTTACTCGTTTTTTGTTACAAAATAAGTTCTTTTGGCAGGGCGGAACCAAGGTTGACAAGGGTGCGGGTGGTGCAAAGTCAGTGCTACGTGTAGAGCATGTATCGATAAGTTACTCTAGATTATAGAGTTTAGTGTCATGTGTTGTTAATCCTACACTCACAGTGATGAATGCGGTCATCACAGGAGGACCGACTCCAAAACCACCCGCCTTCTGACTGTTATATTAAATTTACAAGACAATTTAGTTCTTTACGGTAATGTTTTGGGTTCGTTTGTTGCAAAGTAACTGCCAGTTATGTACTGTAAAACTTTCATGAGAGCTTAGTCGTAAAATATGGCATTGTAGTGTAAGGTACGTCATACCGGCCACAACATCGTAGCTCAGATAATGCGTTTTCTTTTTGCTTTATATTGCTTTATATATATATGCCAAATGTGATCCCACCGTTACTTAAAAAAAAAAAAAAAAATCTTTTCACTGGAGCGACACGTTCTGTGGAATAGCCCATGGTATCGAGGATTCCTTCAGGCCACGTAAATTTCGACGGTTGAGTCATGTGATGTTTCCAAAACTATTCCCCTTTTAAACTAATATATAAATAATATTTGTATGCGTGTTGAACTTTTATTTTTGAACATTTGTCGCTCCTTGGTGCCTCTGGACGTCTGATGTAAGTTTTATTAAGTGTAACTTGATATGGGTAATTGATCGACTTATCCAAATGATTTTAAGGTTCACTTAGTATAATATGTCGTAGCTGAGTACCTATATCACAAAACCGTGTATGTATGTCGATCAGAATTAAAATGTCATTTCCCAATTCCCCTCTTAAACTAATATATACATATAGTAGTTTGCGGATTGAACTTTTATTTTTGAACATTTGTCGCCTCTGTGCGTCTGACGTAAGTTTTACGAAGTGTAACTTATATGGGTAGTTGATCGACTACTGAAATGATTTTAAGGATCACTTAATAGGCTATACGTCTTAGCTGAGATCTATATTACTAAAATGTGTATGTTTGTGATCAGAATCAATGCCATTCATCCCCAGATCACTTTCAATTATTTGCGTAAAACAATCCATTGTGTAAAGATGAAACTTGCCTTTAAAGTTAGGGATACGTCACTGTTTTCAGCATTCATAAAAGTAGTAATTTCATAGCACAAAGTCAGAATTGTGTCTGACAATCCATTGTGTAAAGATGAAACTTGCCTAGAGTCAGGGATACGTCACTGTTTTCAGCATTCATAAAAGTAGTAATTTCATATAGCACAAAGTCAGAATTGTGTCTGACAATCCATTGTGTAAAGATGAAACTTGCCTAGAGTTAGGGATACGTCACTGTTTTCAACATTCATTAAAGTAGTAATTTCATATAGCACAAAGTCAGAATTGTGTCTGACAATCCATTGTGTAAAGATGAAACTTGCCTAGAGTTAGGGATACGTCACTGTTTTCAACATTCATAAAAGTAGTCATTTCATAGCACAAAGTCAGAATTGTGTCTGACCAGCCTTAGCGTGGATACATTCCAAGCGACAGGTGCCCCGTAGAAAGGACTTTTATCTTTCTAGATCGTGTTTAGGAATAGCTTACCATTCTTTTTGATATTTAATCTTTTCTTCTGTGCCTTCTCAAAAGGTTTGAATATTAAATAAAGGTGGTCTTTAAACTCTTTTGAGTATTACGTTTTCAGGTAGGCGGATGCTGGTGTAACGCAGATCTGCCTATCCGTTCAGTTTCCCTTGCTTTCAGAAATCGGCATTCGGTTCTAATTTTCGAGATAGAAGTGAACTGAACTGAAATGTAGAAAGAAAATGAACGTTAAGATCAAGCGCTCAAAGTAACTACAGTTCAGTTCCATATCAGTTTGTCGAAGACAGCTATCAAACTTAGATTAATTTCACTTGAACTGAACTTAATTTCACGAACGGCGTTCATATGATCACAGTTTTGCCCAACCCTGAGAATGGATCTCTGTCGTTGAACGCCCCTTTCCAGTTAAGATCACGTGAGAATGGATGAGTATATTCAGAAATACAAAGCAATCTGCAGCAATAGCAATAATTATGCATTGGTGGAAAACATTTGGACTTTGGAACGTTGTTTTGTCAGTTAGACCCACATCAATTATATAACCGTTACAACTCTAGAACTTATAAATACAAATTTTCCGTAGATGAAGGTAGATATAATATTTAAACAACGCTGAATGAGTAATTTATCGAGAGCTTGCGCGTTAAGGATGAGATTTCTTACCATTTGTAAGACTTACATCAGTGCACCGGTGTTGAACGTACCCGTAGTAGCATTCAACATGCAGAGTCCAGTACGTAGTTCTTACCAGCTGCGGTGAAATTTTTTCTTCTTTTCTTTATTTTGCGGTGAGATTGCTCATATCATTATACAGAATGTAAGTCTAATTTTAATCAGTTATAGTATTAGTATTCTTGTTGCGTCGCGCCTACATGAATGTGCCCTAGCGTAACAAGGCGCAGGTAACTCAGCCATACTGACATTGGTTTATACAATCGGCGACATGCTCTTTGATCAGTGATGGCATAATTACGATAATTTTCAATATTAGCACTTATTTCCCCTATCTACTCAGGATCGGTGACATAGATCCCGCTCCGGCTAAGATCTCGCTTTTCTCGTCTCCCGAGCACCGGGAAACTAACCAGAGATTCAAATAGTGCCCTTTCATTATTTGATGGCAGTGTGTTGGCAGTAGAAATTACAAACTGATGCCTGAAAAGTCCTGGGTTTCGTACCGTTTGCCTTTCTAACTGTGCGACTTCCTCGATGCTGGCAGTGCTAGATTTAGCAACAATCTTTCTCTTCACGTTATATAATGCATGTCTGGTGTGTTTTGAATGCGAGTGACATTTCACCATATACAGCAGTCTTCAAATTTTAGAGGAAATACAAAAAATCATGAAATTTTATGACACGCTTTGTGAGGCTCTGTGTTGCAGCATTTGTAACTTCTGTGTAAATTCAGCAGTACTGATGCGCTCTGTCAGTCCGTATCCTTTCATCCTGCTCCTATCTCTCTTTCTCTCCTCCATCCACATTCTGTTTCCTGTATCAAAGATCGCGCATAATTATATTACTATGCGCATAGTAGATTTCTACAATGTTCGACTATAAGGCCGTATGTCATATGACTTATACAGAGAAACATACGATCTTGTTGACCAGCACGGAGGAGTTGTTTCCATATTTGACAGCTTGCGCATTAACGATAGGATCTCTTGCCATCATAAGAAGTACAGTAGTGCATCGGTGCTGAATGCATGCGTAGTAGCGTTCAACATGCAGAGTTAATGTAATTCTCACGATGGCAAGCGATCCCATCATTAATGCGTAAGTTCTCCATTTCCTTATTCTTCCTCCGTTTTATGATGCCACTATCAATCCATATCGTTTCATCCTCCTTCACACTCTCTCTCTCTCTCTCTCTCTCTCTCTCTCTCTCTCTTTCTCTTTCTCACTCTCTCCCAGCCTAGTTTCGCGTTTCCTCTATCAAAGACCGCGCCTCTTTGTACATATTAAACTTTCATGATCTTCCGTATTTATTCTGCCGCATCGTGTATGGAAATGTAGCTCATTAATATTCATGTCACGTGCGCTGGCTTTATCTCGCCGCTTGACTTGCAAAACTAGGCTTTGTGCTTTGTATAGGCGGGATAGAGCATAACATTGTGGAACGAAACAAATAATACCTTTTTTTTTTCCTCCCTCCATCCCTTCCTCTTTTTCTCTTCCTCCTTTCTAAATCATCAAGGTACAACTAAACATATTACCATAATACTGCGCATTAAAAGCCAGCGACGGCTTTTGACATCTATGCCAGGGAATGGGGAAAAAGTATTTGGTTTTATACATGAAGTTTTCTTTTTGAACGAGCATTTTCTCGCATTGATTTTGTACATGAAGTTTTCCTTTTGAACGAGCATTTTCTCTTTTCTCTGTGTCCTTTCTAAATCATCAGTTTACATCTAAACCTATGACCATAATACCACTCATTAAATGCCAGCGACAGCTTTTGAGATCTATGCATGGGAATGAGAAAAGGCATTTGGTGTGTACTTGAAGTTTTCATTTTGAACGAGCACTTTCTCTTCTCTCTGCGTCCTTTCCAAATCATCAAAATACATCTAAACCTATGGGAAAAAGCATTTGGTTATATGCATGAAATTTTCCTTTTGAGCGAACAGTTCTATAACTCTTTTCACTTGCTTTGCATTTGCGTGTGTGCATGAAGCGTTCTTTTTCTGCGCTTGCTACCACTCATGAAAAGCTAGCGACAGCTTTTTTTGTGATCTGTACATGAAAATGCGAAAAAGCATTTGCTTAAATGCATGAGGCTTTCCTTTTTAGCGATAACTTTCTAAGTCTTTTCTCTGCCTCCTTTCTAAACCATTACTCTACAGTTAAGCTGTAATGCAACTTGCAAAGCCAGTATGGGAAAAACATTTGCTGGTATGCATGAAGCTTTCTTTTTGAGCGAGCTTCCTTTTCCCTTAACCAGCATGAGTTAATGTTGGACTTTTGCACCAAGCAATGTCTATGACAAAACCAGACAAAACCCTATACATTATTTAAACTGTAGATCAATAAGTTCCAACTCATCAAACTAAGCTCTGTCATACATTTCACCATATTCTTACCAATAGAGCTTATTTCCAAAGAGAAGCATTGCCAAGCGCAATTTTACAAAAGTGAGACAGATTTAATTTTTTTTTTGGTAAAAATTTTCCTGTAAAATTTGTGTTTGGACGTTTATGGGGGTTATTGCACCCAAGTGACGATTTAAGATTTGAATGCAGGTTTATTATAATGCATGACAGTGAACAATAAAAAGCATTGGAAGATTCTATAATCTAAGGTCACTTTGCGTACCATGCTTTATGCACTTGGTGGGCCATATAGTGTCATGCCTGTGGATCAGCGGTTGGGCCCATTTAGCTTGACCTCATGAAGATTTTTGTTGATCAGTCCGTTCCCCCCCCCCTTTTTTTCCATCACCCCTCCCCTTCTCTTCTCCTCTCCTCTCCTCTCTTTCCCCCTCCCCCCAATTTTAGCTTTTTCCAGTTTATATTTTAACCCTCTATGCTAGACCATGACACATCCATAAGGGAAGAAAGTTTTATGCTGTTCTGGAGATCTTTTGAAAATTCTTAGCTCTTCAAATGCCATTTCTCCTGTGAAAGGTGGGCGCAAATTTTATGACTGTTGTAGTAGTTCCTTGTATTGGATTTCTCCTGTTTATGATTGGTTTCATTTTCTAGATCCTGTTTTCACATTTGCAATTCATGGCAAGATTTTACTAGGTTCTTAACAGCAACAGACATAACACGGTCTGTTCCATTTACTAGCAACACAGTTATGGAGATTGGTGCCTTTAAAAGAAGTTGCGATTATCCGGCAACATTTATATAAAAGTTCGACTTCTTCTGTTTACTTATAAATGTTGCGATTAAGTGAAGTGTTAGTAAATGGGAGTTGACTGTTCTTTGACATTGTTAAAGAGGTGGCTAGAAACAGGATCAGGTGGAATACAAGATATTATGTGATCATGCATAAAGTTGTCAGATATGTTATTCATATGCATGCAAATGCAGGAGAATTAATGTGTCTTGTAACTTGGCAGGGACCCTTGTTGGGCCTATCTCTTATAGCTGCTTTGATCCAGTACGGTTCTGTTTCTTGTTTTCTTCCAGTGTCTACAAACTGATTCTTTCTCTCATATCTCTCTCTCTCTCTCTCTCTCTCTCTCTCTCTCTCTTTCTCTCTCTTTCTCTCACTCTTGTGTCCTTCTTATTTTTCCTTTCCACTCACCACCTCTATTTGCACCCATCGTTTCCTTTAATCCTTATGTCTTCAACATGTGCTCAGTTGCAATGCTATTCATATAGCAAAATGTTTCTTTTCTAGTAAAAGTTAGTGGATAATCGCAGCTCCTTACAATGGGAATTTTTTCAATGCTCCTGAGGAGTTGGAATTAAACAGAATCGACCGTATTGGAGATCTGAAGCTGATTGTGAAGTGGCATGGTCAAATGATTATGGCTTTGGACTCAGTCTTGGGGTCAGTTCCAGCTATTGTCATGTTGTAGATTCTTTGGGAAAGCATTTCATTCACATTCTTTTCAGTCTATCTGTGATAGGCAGTGAACGTCAATGTCAGAATACTTGCGATCAGCACCTGTTGATGCAGTTGTACTGTATGCTCCCCCAGGGAATTGAGAGAGTCCATAAATATTCAGGCCTGCTGGGGTAATATTAGTGTGAAGTCACGTGAGCAGGCATAGGTCTGAATGCGAGACTTGTAAACCATATTATTATTATTATTATTATTATTATTATTATTATTATTTACAGAATATAATCCAGCAATTTTATTTATTTATTCCAGGCAATGGATAATAATACCAGCGGTACCAGTGTAGTGTCTCAGCTCCCACAATTGCTCCAGCAGCCCATTCCTGTAGGCATGACAACAGCCGGAGGGGCAGGGCTCATCGTCCAGAACCAGTTTGGTCAGCAAGCAGTGGTAAGCACTGACAGAACCTTCACACTTACAATCATTTGACCTGTGTCTGTGCACAACTGGTCTCTGCACACCTGGGCAATTTCTCAGTTAATATTTCATATATTTCAAAATTTTCTGCTGTTCTAGAGATAAAACACTTGTCATATTCTATATAAACATTTATCTTAACTCCATCTTCAAAAATGCAGATCCTGGGAGGTCCGTAAAACATTAGGCTTAGGTGCGCAGACACAGGTAGAAGCATGCTAACTCTTGTGGCACAAAGCCTTCTCCAGCATGGTTAAAGCATCTGATGGCAGCAATGCAGTACACCATTTTTGATTTGTCCAATAACCTGTGAACTGAACATTTTGATACAAAGTCTAATTTGTGAGACTTGCTGCTCAGTGTAAAGGCAGAGTAATATAGTTGAACTTTTTTTTTAATTGTATTGTGATGCTATGATTGAATATATTCTACCATCTGCTTGCTATGCTTGAATGTGGCAATAGAGTATAAGCATGTTCTTGCAGAATGCTGGGCACAGCTGGCAAATTTTGCAGCCCATTGTCAGCTCATCGGCTGGCAGACAACATGTGCAACAGTTGTTATCCATAACAATGGTCATGTAGACAGCAGGAGGCTGGGCCCAAGGTGCCTCACACTATGAGAGTCCTCAAAATATTCTTGCTTTCTATAATGAAAATTAAACTTATCAAAAAAGCTACAGCAATTTTCCCACGTAGCTAAACATAGCTCTGCCCCTTTGTTTTTCAATTACATTGCTTGTTTACCAATAACTATAGGCACTACTTAGTCATGCATACTTTTTGAGTTTAATTCTGAGGCCATGGCAAAATATGGGATTGTTTGTCTGGGCTGGCAGATTTGGAAAGGTGAAGTCTCTGTGGATTCTTGGTCCGGCCAGCAATGTCTTATGGACTTTTTCTTTACATTGGAGGTCATAATGGGTCAGACCAGCTCATAAACAGCTGCAAAACATGTATAAAGGACCTTTCATCATATTTTTTTCAGATTCCAGTTTCATCAGCCGTCCCCAGCACAGGACTCACACTATCCCCTCAGGAACTGCAGCAACTTTTACTGCAATCTCAACACTTACAGCAACAGAAAGGGGCAGCTGCAGCCGCTGTAGCAGCTACTAGCAGCCAAACTCCTCAAATAGCGCAGATCTTAAATCTTAGCACAGATGGAAAGGACGTCAAGCCTTTGATTCTCACCAGTAATAATGTGAGTTTTAAATTCACTCAGGTCGGCTATAACTTGTAAATTATCAATCACAAAAAATCATAGAAATTGATTTTAGGATAAAAAAAAATGGAAAAGTCCTGAAAATTGAAAACAAAAAGCTCTTAAAAGTTTTGGAATTTTCATTTTCAACAAATATTTGAAGAAAAATTCTGCTTGCAAAACAACCCTCATATATATCTACTGCTGCAAACCTCTTGCAGCAGTTCATTGAATGGTTTATAGTACTAGTAAATCTGAAAATGATATTCTCTTTTGTCTGTTTTCAGGTATCCTCAGTCTCACCAGCCATCACCACCCTGCGGTCCAGCAGTTCTACAACTGTAGCATCTTCACCCTTGTTTGCCGCAGCCACCACAACCTCCTCCACAGCATCCCCGCTGCTGTCTCAGACCCTAGCCACACCTCCGGCGGCACAGACTCTGGCCCAGGTATGGAAATATTCTTTTGTGCGGCACTCATTCAGCTCACACTGGGGTGAAACATCACAGAAAATATCTTTTGTGTCTCACTCACTCACTCAGGGCATAGTGGGGCGAAATGTCACAGAAAAAGCCTCATTTTATGATACTAATTCAGGAAACACAGGGCACAGTAGATTTTGCTGAGTGAGAAAGGCTCAGTATGAGTAAATGGAGCAGAGGGATGGGACCAGGAAGTGATTTTTGGCTTTTCTGTTGTGACAATGATCATGAACTTTTTCTGTGTATCTGTTTTGCGTGTGAAGTGTGTTGTCGAGGTTGCAGGAGCCAGCTTTAAAAGCCTCTGAGAGCCATTTGATAAACTTTTCTCCTCAAACTACAGGAACTTTCCAAAATGGCCATGGCTGGTCTGCAGGTTTGGTGCCACTACTCTTCTCAAATCATATAGTTTACAGTGGGAGCCCTTCATTTAAATTTTTCAACTTTTAATTAAAATGAAAACGGGTTCAAAATATGGCCTTGTTTTGCAAACCACAGGCCTACAGAAATGAAATCCACTTAATCCATTGGGAAACACGGCCTGCAACAATTATTTTTTTTTATGAATTCAGCATTAAATTTCACCACATTAGCGATGTGGTTTCATGTTATATGATTAATGATTAGTTATAGTCTGTTTGTGGTTATACAGTCAGCTTTGTCCAAATGATAGATTTTACACTTTGTTTTTATTGACTCTGATTGTCCAGTTTTTCTTTATTAACCAGGCTTCTGCAACCTCAACACTTCCCTGCTGTGCATTTTTTGTTTGCTAATATTATTTCCTTCCTTGTAGACTGGAAACAAGCCAATTTTCCAATTTTAACAAAGTTTTTTTTTTTTTAAAATCTTATGGTAGGTTTTACAGGGTCAGACTGTCTCCATGCTGCAGGGTGGCCAGTTACAACAGTTCCTTCTTGTCAGCCCCTCCCAGCTGGGACAGCTCACGGGTCAACATCTGGGTGCCACACCACAGCTGCTACTCCCAAGTCAGGTGAGAGAAAATAGTTGTCTATTTTCACCATTGTTTCACCATGTTTTCACCATATAGCCATATTGTGGTATGCAGTTCATCATATAGACAAGCCATGGAGTTGATTCTGTCTGACACTTTGATGGCAGAAAGTAATAGAAAGGGAGAAGGATACCAAGCCCTAGTACCATGATAGCTTATGCATAGGATGAATGTTGTTAGCTAAGTGTTCAAGACTTGACATAGGGATGGCGGAACGCCAAAAATTTTCGGAAAAGTGAAAATGACTAACCCCTAAATCTAAAAAAATAGCACTTTTTAATAAAGGAACAGATAGAAAGAATGAGAAAACAACCTCAGTTCTAAACAGAGATTTGTATGCTAATCATGGTTTCCGAAAATTTTGCCATCCCTCTTCACAGAATAGACTTACTTCAAAGCAAAGTTGAGTATGAGTTTTGTTTTTTTCAAAGAAAATTGTTTTTTTCTCAAAAACAGCTAGATTGCATACACTGATTTTGTAAAAAAACTCTTTAATCTGATGTTGAAAATGCCTATATTAAAAATGAACACTGAAATTTTACCTCTCTGCAGACTGCTCTCCCATTGCTGTCGGCCAACAACCTCACCATGCTGACCCAGCCTCTGACGGCCTTAACCACCACCCCACAACAACAGCAACAACAACAACAGCAACAACAGCAGCAGCAGCAGTCTCAACAACAGCAACAGCCAGGTTCACCCGTCCAGTCGCCAGAGCACAGTGCTTCCCCACCAGTGTCTCCACAGACAAGTCCCAGATCTACCTCTCCTATGTTGATGGGAACCAATGAAATGGTGGTGAGCTAATTGTCCCCATTGTCAGGGTTTATATGGGTTCTTAAGGGAACAGGGGTAGATATTTGCTTCACAGCCTAAAAATTCCAAATCATTTTTCCAAAAAACTTTAAACAACGTACATTTTCCTTCCCTTTGACCATTTCTAATAGATCACTGCTGGAGTGTCAGGATTTGCTTCCTGTGTTTGTTGCCATTACTCAAGCTGCCTAACTCTTTATCAAGCAAGAAACACTAGGAGACGATTGGTGTAGATGCATGCACAAATGATCTGAACCAATTGTTTGCTAGCCTATCTCACTTTTTGACATCCCAAAGCATGAGTAATGGAGGCTCACGCAAGCTAAAAATTTCAACATTTCAGCTGTGTTTTCTCCAAAACTGTCAGGCAAAAAGAAAAAATATACACAGTTTAAAGTTTTGAAAAAAATAATGTTCCCAGATTAGCTGTGTAGCAAATTACTATCTCTGTCCATATAAAAGTCCTAATATTTATTCAGCAGGCTACAAAGCTTTAAAAAGTCTTTAAATTTTATGAAAATTTTGGCTGTTTGGAATGGTGTATCATCAAAAAAAAGATAAACTGCATGCACATTGGTGTTAGGGACCCCACATGATTTGGTCTGTCATGACAGAAAACTTTTCACACTAAATTAGAAACCATGGAGACACGTGCAGGGTTTGCTTCATAACAGTTACCTACATGACGCTGGGAAGGTGCTGTTCGGGATTTTATTAAAAATGGCTTCTAGTCTGTTTTTATTCAGTAGATGGCATTCTCATGATTCTCTGATACATGTGAAAAGAAATTGAATCTAATATTTGTCAGTGTATAGAAAGTCTGATTGATTTGTTACAGATATTTATTTGAGATTCGACCTATCAAATTTGACTTTACTGAATTCATATAACAGGGCCACTTTTTCCAAACCTCAAAATTAAATGTTTTTGATAATGAAGATGCAGCAATCAAACTGGTACTGAGAATGTTCAGAGTGATTAACACTAGGCATCCACATAGATGAATTTACGAAATTTTTGTTTTGGAAATTCAGTTTGGACTAGCTATTTACTGCTGTAACTAGTAATACTGTCATCATCATAATACAGGAGGAAGCCATGAACATAGACCTGGAGGAACTAGAGATGTTTGCAAAGACATTCAAGAGACGGAGAATTGAGCTGGGTAAGTTACGTGGAGCAGGCACGGCAAAATTTACACATGCTTAAGGTTTCAGCTTTTTATAGGAATTTTAATGTCTATGAATAGATATCTAAGTGGTATATCCTCCTTTTGCAGTTTCTATATAGGTCGAAAGACTGATATTTCACCTAAAACATGTAAGAAGAAAGAGTGAAAAGTGCAGTAAGAAAATTGAAAGAAGATGGTCTTGCTGTCAGTTTTGGTCTTTGCTGTTCTGGTAGTGTTTTAGTGATAAATTTTCTGTGTATGTTGACAAGATCTGTTTCCATGTATTTATGCGGCTCTGACAATATAACATCCCCTAGGAGCATTAATTCTTTAACCAACAGTTCTCAAATTTGACAGGAGAATATAAAAATACAATTCACTTTTCAGTGCATGACTACACATGTTCCTAACTCAGAGTTTAAGCCACCACAAAACTATAAGGGGAGCAGCCATAAAATTTGAACCCAGTGTGCGCACATAGAAACTATATAAATTATTCACACCAGAAAAAAACAAACAACAGAGAATTTTTTTTAAAAATGCACATTCAGGGTTTACTACTCTGACGTGTTGATATGATGCTGTTGTCAGCTGTTACTCTTATTTGTCCTAGGATTCACACAAGGTGACGTAGGCCTAGCTATGGGCAAGTTGTACGGCAATGACTTCAGTCAGACAACTATCTCCAGGTTTGAGGCTCTTAACCTGAGCTTCAAGAACATGTGCAAGTTGAAGCCTTTGCTGCAGAAGTGGCTACAGGTCAGTTTCATATACTGTAACAAAAGTGGAAGGCGGTGTGGCCGTGTGATTTGTGTGTCATATTCAGAAACTGAAGACTGTCAAACCTAAGGTTTGTGTGTTTGATTTGCAGACTGGGTGGTTTATGCTGTAGTGTCCTAGGCAAAGACACTTCACGTTCATTTCCCCCACTTGTTTCAGATGTAAATGAGTACCTGGCTTTAGACCTTGGGGGTGGGNAGAAGGATGCTGCACTGTTGACAATGCAATGACTTTGTTAAGTATTTCATTTGTAATATCATGTATTTAAATAAATGATGTGTATTGTCCTAAATGTTTGTATTATGAATGAGATATATAACATTGTATAACATTATCAGTCAATATAACATTGTATAACATTATGAATCAATTTCGCCATGGTGAAAATGAATGTCATATTTCATTTTTTAAATTTTATTTTTTCATAATACTTTTCCGTAAAGTTTGGAATGCTGGAAATTCCAAACCTCCAGAGATATATCATCAGTATGTGTTTAGTACATAGTTTAGTATAACCCTGAATCACAGCATGATCTGTTTGATCTTCTGTAAAAAAGCTATGGAAATTTTCTTCCGGCTCAAGTAGTATCTAAGTAAACTACATGACTGTAATCAGCAGTGCTTGACGGAGGATATTTGAATGGTTATGATGTTGGAGTCATGATAAAAAGGTCTTCAATTTGATCTCCACCATGATCAAGTTGTATGCCCTGAGAAAGCATTTTGCACAGATTGTCCTTAGTTCTTCCAGTGATGCACATAAGAAGTGATTTTCTGAATCCTAAGTTTGACTACGTGAAATTCAAGATTACAAAGTCATATTATACTTGGGACACTCAGAGCCATCTGTAAAGTTTATGATGTCAAATGTTCACAGGATGCTGATGCCATGTCTAGAAACCCAACCCCTCTGTCTCCTGGAGGTGTGGCAGGAGAGAGCTTAGGCCGAAGAAGGAAGAAGAGGACCAGTATTGACACCTCCATAAGAGTGGCGCTGGAGAAGAGCTTCCTTGGCAATCCCAAACCTACATCAGAGGATATCACGCTCATCGCAGATTCACTGAACATGGAGAAAGAGGTCAGAGGAGTGGGTGGGTTTGGTATAAGCATGGTCCGTACAGAAATCTGGAAAAAGTCTGGAAAACGATATTTCCATTTAAATCTTTAAAAAAGTCTGGAAAACGGGGGGTTTTGAAACAATCCAGGCAAAAAGTCTGGAAAAACTCTTGAAATTCATTATTTCGGCGTTGCGATATAATTTCGAAATTTTTTTTTTGCGAAACGAGCACGACATGATGGGCGCATGTGCATTCGTGGGGCGAATGCAGTCATTGCATTTATCACAATATCGATACTACCCGAAACGCAAACTTTTAGTATCATATCATTGATTTTGCTGTTGCCGGGAGGTTTAATTATGCTTTATAATATATTGTCGTGCAGCCCTTTGTGTTTCTTTGTTCATGGCGGTTGTCATGTCATGAGTTGTGGGTCTTGAATTTTGAAATTGAGGTCTTGAAAAGTCTGGAAAAAGTCTTTAAACAAATTTTTCAAGGAGCTGTATTAACCCTGTTAATAAGGGTGGGAATGACGTGTTGAGTGTTCTGGGTGATATAACAAGTGGTATTACTTGGGTTAGCACTTGATGCGGGGTTGGGGTCAAGAGCGAGGTTAGAGAAGAGCAGGAGTTCCTAAATATTGTAGAACTCTTCAGGGTGCTTTCTTTTTTCTAAGCCTGATTTTGGCACCAATCCAGAGATATGTTGAGAGTCCCAGGACTGTACCAAATGGACATTTGACACTTGTAAAACCAGGTGACCGTATCTCTTCATCAGAAAGAGAGGGAAATGTGAGGATATATTCATGGCTTGTGCAGCACAGACACAGAATTATTCACATGTAACAAAAGCATTGTTGTCTGTGTTACTACAAGACTGTGAATGCACAAATCAGACTGTGCAAGGGAAATGAAGTTGAATGTCACCAGATGTCTTTGCATTAGCTTTATGCAAATAAAATATTATATTGTATATCTAGAGACTGAACACAGAAGAAGAAGAAGTTCATATAAACTAAAGAAGTGGATGTATGCTTACAGAGCTCTAGGCTGTTTGTTATATCACTTTGTGGAGTTTTCGACATACTCTTTGTCCAGGCAGATTAAGATATATGTATTGTGGACAGAACAGGAACGTTCTTTCACTACAAGATGATAACATCCAGTGATAATTTTGATGCCTTTGCATGACCTTATTGCCCTTGCCATGTGGAGCAGCAGCGTGGCCTACTGGTTACGGTGTTGGACTCAAGATCTAAAGGTCATGAGTTTGATTCCCGACCAGGGTCATGTTGTAAGTGCCTTGGGAAAGCATTTCATTCTCATTTTCCTCAGACCACCTATCTGTAAAATAGGTACCTGGCTTAAGGCAGTGGAACATATTGTCAGAATGCTAGTGATCAGCGCCTATAAATGGCAGTGGCACTGTATGCTCCCCAGGGAGTCGAGAAAGTCCTAGAGTGATCAGGCCTGCTGGGGTAATGATAGTGTGAAGTTGCGTGAGCGGGCATTAGCCTGGATACGAGACTTATAAACTGCATTATTATTATATTCACTCCATGGCTTTCTCTTCTCACCACAGGTCATTCGTGTTTGGTTCTGCAACAGAAGGCAGAAGGAGAAGCGTATCAACCCACCCAGTTCCAGCTTCGGCCAAAGCCAGCACATCCAGATAGTCAGCACACCCATGGACACTAGCACAAATGGCCCTGCCTCGAAGGGAGACAGCAGTGGTATGGGCATCATTCTGGCTTCAAATCAGCAAGAGCACATCAACCAACTGCTCAAACAGCATCAGCAACAGCAGCAGAAACAGCTGCGTCTGCCACAGCAGATTGACCCCAAGCTTGCAGAAGCAGCAGCATCATCAGGAGGGGAAAGTGGCATATTTCCAGCCTCATCTGCATCATCATCATCGTCACCACCACCACCACTACAACTGCAATCAGATGGTAGTGTGGTGACAAGCATAGGCAGTGCAACTTCATCCGGTGGCGACAATACTCAGTCTTCCAGTATCATAAACACTTCGCTGTCGTCACTCTCCTCCGCAATCTCCAATGGAAGTTTGTTATTTTCTTCACCCATTCTAACCTCAGACTCCACCACATCCAGCCTGGTAACAGGCACAGAGGCAGCCATATTCTCCCTTGCCCAAAAACAGCTGGCCTTGCCGACCACCAGTGGACAGCTTCAAGCTGCAGGACTGATGACTCTGAAATCAAATGCCCAGCAACCGTCCCAGTTGACGTTGCATCCTGTCACCGCACAAGCTTTACTGAAGAACAGCGGGGGAACGTCAAATGGGCCATCGTTTCTTCTCTCTCACCTTTCCTCCAATGGTGATGCTTGAATGTGCTCTTAGGAATAACTTAGCTGATGGTTGCAGGGTTCCGATTCTTGCCTCCAACGCCTGCCTGATAGGATGGTACAGTCAACTCGCAACTCCTTGGAAGCAAAGAAAAAGTTACACTTAAAAGGAGTTATAAATATTCTGTGACTTTATTATACAAACACATTATTTTGTAATGTGAAAAATGTTGCATTTAAGTGGAGGTTGCAATTAGTCAGATTGCAGTTAAGTAGAGTGTTCTGTATCATTAGTGACAGGCAGCAAACAATCTGCCCTTCTGTGACAAAACCGCTATAGTGTACTGCAGATATGTTTTTCTTGCAGCCTGTTAAAATGAGGCAAAACCTGGCTTTTTGACTTCACTGTGTTATTGGGATCATACAAAACCTTAATTTTATGGACTTTCATTGGGTGCAAAACTTTGTTCTTTTATATTTTAATTGGCATTTTTCTTACCCAAGATATATATGCTTAAACAGGCAGGGGTCATCCCTGCAGTGACAATTATTTTGAGAAAATGATGATATCCATTTCAAAACGAAACTTCACAAAATAGGTATGTAGATCATTGTGTTCAAATTTTTGGTTTTCTTGCTTTCTTTGGGACATGAAATGATACTCTCAAATTATGATTGAAGCGTTTATAATAGAGGATATTACAAGTAGAGCAATTATAATGAGTGTCTTGTGATGACTAGAATAACTAAATTAGACAGTAAGGTATTCTCTACCTTCATCTGGCAAAAAGACACAAGTAGAACCAAGGCTTTTCCAAGAAAATTAGCTTTAAGTGTGTTACCTTCAGCAAAAGCTTATTTTGCTGTCAAGTCTTATTTCAGATTATTTTGCCTTAAAAACTGTGAGGCATTACAGTACAAGATATGACAAAAAATGGCGATTATAATTAATTTGGTTTTCACTTGATATTTGTCACTTTTGCGCATGAGTAATTTTGCCAGGGGATATATATTTATTTTCTGCAGGTATAGCAGTCAGGTTTTTGATTCATGGGTTCATGAACTGTAAAATATTTGTACTACAGACTAAGATAAAAGTACAACATACACAATGCTGTCAGAGAGCTTGATACAGTTAACTCTATCTAATCATAACTCCTCAGGAGCATGGAAAATATGTAATTAAAAGGAGATACCATAAGCTGGTGATGTTTAACACAGTATACATAATTCTGTTAGATGAAAATTATTGTTATTAAGAGATGGTTGCCATTAAGCGAATTGCGATTAAATGGAATGGACTGTATATGATTTTACTTCAGATTCAACAGTGTAAACTGTATATGATTTTACATCAAATTCAATAATGTAATTTGGATCACTAGCTCTCAGACATCTTTAGCAGACCTCTACATTCATAAAGAAAGGAGGAAGAGGAGGGGTCATTGTTTCATGCCTGTACATACAGAAAGATGCTGGAATCTGGGAAGGAAAGATCCTCTAAGACATCCACATAGCCCACTTTTAGATTTTTGTTTTTCCTTTCTGTTTGTTTGAAGACAGTGGAAACCACACAGAGGTTGTGCTCACATGTGATCTACCTCAATTCCCTCATTCGCAACATCAGAGTTCGCGTGTGTGTCTGTGCGTGCACCATAGTTGACAAAGTGCAGTGACAAGCACTGTTGTTCAGGGTAGACAGTAGTAGATTCAAATGTGTGGAGTGGACTGATGGGAGAGACCTCACCTGTCTCATTTACAGATTTTAGGTGTGCAGATGTGTCAGTAACGGCCATGGTGTTGCAGAATCTATAAATTTTGATTTTCATGCATGTGATCCTTTTGCAAATGGGAAGTGCTATCCGCAATAACATTGCGGATAGCATTAAGGCACAATCCACAGTATTATTGCGGATAGTGTTCAGGCAGTGACATCAGTGACACCAAGAGTATCTCTTAGAAGCTATCCCCAGCGACAGTAAGTGTAGCAAAGAAGAAAGGTCTGTTGGCGTCTCTACGATCAGATTACTTTCGATTCATCTTCCTGTAATTGAGTGTAATGGGCTACCTTTTTGTTCTTAGCAGTGATTTTACCTGGCAACACCGCCATTTTCTCCGCTTCAAAAGGCCAGTTATGTGCACTGCTTGCCCATGTCACTGATGACACTATTGTATCTCTTGTGAAGAAGAGTATCTTTTGTAACTGGGAATAGCGCCAAGTACTATCCGCAATGTTACTGGGAATAGCCCCTTTGTTTGCAAAAAGTGACAGATGTTTCCTATTTCTGTAAGTTGTAGTGAGATGACACTTTCACTCCCCCTCCACCCAACGAATCTCAAAGTCCTTCTGCTCTTTCTCTGCTCTGAAGACTCTGTCACAGTCCATGACACACATTTTATTTTTGATTCATGATACAAAATGTCATTTTCAGTTGAGAAGTGTTATGCCGTCTTCATTCTTGAGTTCTAATGTAGTGTAATAGGACATGAAGTTTTGTTGGAAGATGAAAAGTGATGAGTTGTCAATTTTGTCTTATAAGGTTGTATTCTGTTTAAAAAAAAAAAAAAGGTTTAGAGAAAAACAGGATGGAGTATAATTATTTTAAAAGCACCAGGAGGCTTAATTCCTCATAAAAGTGTTGCTTGTTTAAGTTTGTGAACTCTATCATGAATGTACTACCCTCATAAAAAGCGACCTAAAATTTTTAACAAAATGATGTCAGAATTTGATTTCAACTTAATTTGTGGAATTCAACAGTACATGTCAACACAGATGATATACAAGAATATCCGCAACTGTGTCCTGGGATGCAAGAGTGGATGATTGTATAACACTTCTCACTCAGTCTTATGCAACTTGAATGTACAGTGTGTATATAATTTGTACATAGAAATGCTGTCTTCCTCACCAAAGACTGCAAATATGTTTTGTTTTTTAACTTTTGTTTTAGGTAACCATTACAAAAGAACTGCTTCTGTGTTTGGTACATGTCTAATGTCTTGTGTCAAAACAATTTTATTCAATTGTCACCCGTTTTCTCAAATCAGTAATAAAGTCGCATTTTGGGGGTACTGAGTCGTTCATATCACTGAAAAGCTCTTTTAAAGTTTACTTTGGTACCAGAATCATTGTTGTAATTCCACTGATGGTTGAGATACACACACTAGATGGTGGATGCCTTGGGAGAGTTAAGTTCTGTGAGAAAATGGCTGGCAGTGATTTTAAGTAAGTTTTTTTCTCCTTCAACACGGGCATTTCTAGTTAAGCTACAGACTTGAGATTTGGCAACTCCTTGAGCATGGACTGTACTTATTTCATGCTTAATCTATTAAAAAAAAAAGAAGGTGAATAAGTACAAAGACATTAAAGGTTACCAACAAATTCTTGAAATAGTATAAAATTTCTTGTATTTAGACATAAAATACAACTATATTATTATTCAACAAATCAATCAGATATCTAGGTTAATGAATATTGCAAAATCTTCATTTCAACAATAAGTACCCCATTTGACTGAAATCATCAAAATCTCTGCTTGGCCACTGCGACTTCACTACAGATTTGAGAAAATGGGTTACAATTTTTTTTCCTGCAATAATTATTTAGGATTTTTGTTGTTATTAGTATTTATCCTTTTGACTAATTGGCAAAACCACAGATACCTCCACTATGCTTATAATAATTGATGAAATTATTGAAGAATTTTGCCGCAACAAGCACTGTCTTTAAACTGAAAAGTTCATTTTTTATCAAAATGTTTTGGCTACAGTAAGCTATTTTGTCATTAGGTATTAGATGTATAAAGTTCATTTTACTTGTAAAATAAGGAAATTTCTGGATGGATGAACAAATGTGGTACATTTTATCCACTTACGTTTTTTCAAGTGGAGTATCTTTAAGGTCCTTCCTGTTATGTAACTAGGAGGTTTTTGTCATAGAGGGTATTAAGCTTTTCCTACAATTCTTCTTCTTTTAAACCGAGTGAGTGGTAAAACTGGCTTTGTACATTAAGTTTCTTTTTTATGAGCACATTTCAGCCAAAGTTTGTTTTCAGCATGTAACATCAGGAGCTTTAAATTTATTTGTTTACTTTGTTACAGGCCTACATACCACTTTGTCAGATACACTGAACAGGCTTGTTACAAAAATTGCTTAATGTGAACCAAAGGCTATTCCAAAACACTTTCAAAGTCATGAAGTAAAAACGATCTTTATAAGTTCAATGGATATTAAGATATAATCAGCTTAACATACATACCAGTTTGTCAAATACACTGGAATATGCTTATTACAGTAATGGTTACTGTAAGCCAAGGAAATACTTTTAAAGACATGAAGTAAAAACTAAAAAATTATACTAGTTCAGTGGATTGTATAAGTATGCTTTAACGTGGCTTTGGATGACCTGTGAATTTTGCTACAGGCATGTTCGAGCACACTTTCGTCCTTCTAGAGCTCAGTTTTCTACAAAGCGGTTTAGCATACTGTAGTGATGTTTTCACATAGTTGCACTCTAATGGAGAGATTGTAAAAGGAGAATGCTAATGACAGGATAAAAATCATAGTGATGTAAAATTTATGATTGAGAAAACATATCTGTGCAAAGAAAGAAGTCTCAAGATAAATGAACCTCTTCCCGCTCCCCACCCCTTCCCTCTTCCCCCTTTCCCAATCAAACTTTAGTGGTTGAAAACCTTTCTTTCCTTTTAAATTTTTTATGCTAAGAAGTATTGAAATTTAAGCCATTCAGTCTCGCACAAAAGTGAAGTTCTCCAACAGCTGCATTTTGGACTGGTGTAATCTTTGTGTGTCCTAGTTATTTCAGTTTTCATATAATAGTATGTCACTGATGTAGAGCTAGAAGTTACATCTTTGCACCAGACTTACTGGACAAGGGGAGCATAGAGGAAGCGGGGCGGGGTCAGTGCACTGCATATCGTGGATAAGATCATTAGTATGGGGACAACTTGCTAGTGGTGTCTGTATGAATGCCAAAAAAAGCTCTCTTTTAGCAGGCCAAAATCTTGGCAAGCATGTGCAACTTGAAACCTGCACCATCACTACCATACCAAGCTTGACCATAGTCTAGCTGGTTGCTGGAGGTTCTGCTGCTGTTTGTTGCAGAATGGTACCATAGCGTTAACATCATAGACACCAGCACCATCACTTCAAGTACAACCACTGCTTCTTTTCATCTTCTCACCATGTGCCTTTTCATGTGGGAAACTTCTCTACCTTTTCTTTCTTTCTGTTTGCTATTCTAGCCTCATGTGAGGTGTGTTTATGGCCATATTGTTGTGCTTTACCCAATGTTTAGAAAGATAGATTCCACTACATCAGTCTCAAAAGTGTGGGGGGGAGAGGGGGAGGAGGAGGAGAGGATGGGAGGGGGTTAACGAATAACTGATAGCCTTTATCTAAATATCCGTGCATTTAGCGAGAAGGCATTTCCAGAATGCCAACTCCAATCATTTCTCATATCTCTGCCCATTAATAATACTGTCGTAATTCCTGAAAGTCATTGCTGGACTTATGACAGTATTAACCCTGGGCGGCGATATATATGTTAATGTTAGCCTTGTTTAGTAATCTAACGTGAAAGGTAGTGTCTGGATCTAGCACAGTATGATGTAGTTTATGGAAAGGACTGTGGTCATCAGAACTATTAACACCTTCACAGAAATTTCACAGCGCATCCAAAGAGAGTTGTTTCTTGTAATTTGATAATGGCATTTTGAAATTTTTTTTTTTTTAATGGTTGAAATGTACAAAAATTTTAATACCCAGTCTTTTTACTTGAAAATTACTTTCCTGCAGGCTGATAGGCATGATACCTTTTGGTTTTATCCTGAAAAGTGTGAATTCATTTAGACTGGAGAAGATGGGAGTGGAGATGGATTACACATTCAAATCCACCTATTACAAAAACCGTGAATTCCAAGCTAGCTTTAATCCAAATCACTTTTTAAACCACAGGGTAATTGTTGGATACCTTTAGTTGTCTAGATATTGTGAAATTTGCTTGATATGAAACAGAAAATCCTTTAAATTTCATAATAAGAGTGTATTACAAGGGGTGTCTGCGCAAAGGCCTTTTGCCTCTTATATAATCTTTATAATGATGAGGTCTTTGCACAGGGACCCCTCAAATTTTATTAACGGAAACTTGGTTAGCAGAAATATTTACATATACTGTACATGTTAGTTAGAATTGAGTTGCCTCTATAGCGAGGCATTTGCCCTTCCTGTTGATGCCCTAGTGTTGTTAGTTGTTAACATTACTGTCAACTTAAGTTGTCAAGAGATACTGGTTAGTATAAAAAAAATCCAATGCCATGTTCATGAATTCAGGAGTGTATATAGAATACTGTATTACTATGCCATTTTTTTTTTTTATTGATAACTAGCAAAGTCTAAACATGTTTCAGAAAATAGAGAAAAAAATTAAAACATTTATTCTTTATGAAGGTTGTGTTGTTTATTTGTTAATAATGAAAAGATTTCATTGAAGTGATGTGGGAAAGTGTTGTGCAAAAGGTTGTACTGTATATCACTGGGTTATGGGAGCAAAAATTAAAGAATCCCTACCTAATGTGCTTTCCCTGATGAAAGCAGTTACGTAAACTATAAAAGGCAAGCAGTAAATCATATGTACTTTTTGTAAATCGTGTACTTTTCAGAAACCTGATGACCAAAGTTTAAAATTTAAGGACTTTCAAGAGGCCATGCTCTTCTGAACAAATCTGAGAGGATTTAAAGAGAGCCATGTGAACCCAGAGAAATGCCTGTTCCTTTTGAAAGGTTTCGTTTTAACCATACGTTGCAGGCCAAGGAATAAACTGGGACTAAAGAATCTACACGTCTAAACTCAAATTTTAATTAAGCAAGTTCAGTTTAAGCTGATCCCATTGTTGTAGTGAATACTTTTCTGATCCAGCAGCTACTCAAGCTTGAGTCCTTCAGCCTGATGCCATGATATAATAAATACTCATGTTCCATCTCCATACAGTATGTTCCAAATGTCTGGCTGCTCTGGAAGACAGCGAGTCTGTAAATTTTTCAGAGTAACGCAGTGATAATGATGGTATGCTACAGTTTCATATGGTTCTGGGCAGAGCTGGCATGGTTGTGAATAAGTCCAAACATCATCAATATCAAACAACAACACAAAAGAAGTAAAACAAACTACAATTTGCCTTTTCCAGAAAGGTTTTTTGTATTTTTTGCTTGCGTATGCAGTTTGTTGTCATCAAATAAAGTTTTGGCAACAAAATTATGAACAAAGATTTACACAAAGTGAGCAAGCAAAGCAAATCATAACCAGAGTTCTGTGACACAAGGCATTCCTGTATCAACATTTTCACTCGTTTCCTTTTTCAAATTTCTTAGCCCTGTTTTCCCCACAGTCGAAACACACAGGGCCATATGCAGAATGCTGTCTAACTGTGTTCGGACAGTAACTATGGAAAACATAACTGATGTTTTGGAAGTATCTTGTAGTTAATGCCAGCATGCAAAGATAAGACAACGTTGTACATATTGTTGGGTCTTCGCATAGGATCAGCTATGTTTATATATGGCGTATAGTCAGTCTGGCCAGTCCTATGCAAAGACTGACAATATGGCCCATATATCATGCACAGCTGGCATGAATGAGGAAAACCTGATCAGCTAAAACATATGGGCTTGAGTCAGACGGTAGTTGATTTAACTTAATTCATTTCAATTGGTCATCCCAATTTACAACAGGTTTATGTCTGTTTGGTATTGTCCTGATACTCTCCCTAGGGTGTACTTAGGTTAGTGTTAGGGGCAGGGGTAATGAAGAGAAAGTGCCTTTGGTAGAGTCCTTAAATAACATTTAGGGATCCTTTCTCCTAATCCTAAATCTGCTCTTAACCTTAACTCAGGCCCACCTTGGGAAGGTCCCAGAATTATATCAAATGGACACACAATACTTCACTACCTGGAAATGGTACTGTTGTGAATCCTTAAATGATTTTAAGGACTTATGACAGAGTTATTTCCGGGTGGCAACTTGTAAACTGAGATGATAAATGAATGGAGGGTGAGAGTTATTTCACCTCATTGAAACAAGCTTGGGGAAAAGGGCTCACGATCACATTCAAATTTTTCATTGGCCGTTTAAAAGATCAACCTTGAGCCCATGGATGCCACCTTCAGAGAATTCTCTGAAATCAAGAGAGTATTGGCCAATTTCAGAGATTATTGTTTGAAACCAGTATGAGAAACAACCTGCATAGAAAAAAGCAAAATCCAAACAAAAAAGTTCAGTCTTTTGATCTCCTATTTTCTTTTTGCCATGGACATTGCCCTCCTGGGTTTAAACGACCAATAAGATCTGGCCATATGATGTATTATGCACTTACAACTTTAGTTCTTAGTGTTAAGTAAATCATTGCTAACAACTCGAGACAGACTAAATTGCAGAGGGTTCAATTAATTTTTTTTATGATAAAAAGAGTGGCATCCCTGCACGCTCCCCTTCCCTCAACCTCCATCACATTTTTTCCTGGTCTTATGTCAAAACCAATGAACAGCCCAGAAACTGCACTGTGCCACAGAACTCTGTGCTTGCAAAGACATACAAAGCTCACATAAAGATGCATAAATAAAACATTACAGGACTTTGTCCACCTCTAAGTACACTTTTCACATAAAACATCTACAAGAGACGACCACTGCTGTAATCACAAACACCTTTTTGGAAAGCTTAAAATAAATTTCATGGAATTCTTTGAGATTCCACTGCAAAGTGCTCTATTATTCTCTATAAAGCTTTGACATTTAAGCACAATGCGACTGGAACAACATATTGTCTGAACGTATTGGGTTTCTCCAGACTTTGGTACAAGCCTGCATTGCAAGAGAACACTAGTACCATAGAGCCTTTTCCAGCTCACTCCAGAACTTTGAATGATGCACTAAGTTACCAATTGCACTGCATGAGTTGACAATTGCACAATTCCTTCCCTTCTCTTCTTGACTTTAACACAACCCAAATTGAAATGAGAATACCTTTGGCCATGCATAGACAAAATGGCAACACATGTGACATACCGACAATTCCATAATTTGTTCATGAAACATGAATATCACAAGAATTATGACACAAGAAGGTTTTTAAGCCTGGTAATGAGATGGATTTCCTGTTTGCCCTGGTTACATATTTCCTGTAATTTCTTCAACCTTGGAAACTACAGTAATATCTGATGTGGAAAATGACACTATAGCCCACTATATGTTAACTACCATACTCACATTTTTCCTCCATATGTCACCATTTAGCATCAGATACACTGGCCTTTTCTCTACACATGACGGATCAGGGGTCATGTCACACAGCAACATAGTGATATTTACTATATTGTTTCTTTAGAATGTGAGTGCAAAGGTATTTTTTCTCTATGTGCCATGCGGGGGGAAACTGTCTAAAAAACAAATCAGGAAACTGGTCTGACGTACACAGATATGAAATTCACAGGGTCAAGGTATGATGGATACTATATCATGAAGACACAGAATGAACCAGATCTAGACAAGACAATGACTAAATGTCATATGAGAAACAACTAGACACTACACAATTTGTAATCACAGAGACGATAATGCAACACATAGCATGGTGTACACTAAACACAGACAGGATGAGGAGGATCATCAATTATTAAAATGCAAAGTGTCGCGCTAAGCATCATCAATATGGAAAATGTCCACAATAGTGCTGGACTCATGACATTCATCATCTATACAAATAAATATCAAGGTATTCACTGACTAGAATAAATGTGATGTCTACATCACATAGATTTTCCACAGTGCCAATTCAGTTCTCTAACATTCTGCCAGGCAATGACAAAACACGGTATAGTCATTATTTGGTTATATGATTAAACAGTGTTCTGTCATTGCTCAGCAGCATTCAGGAACTGCAAGTAACTGCAGTAAATCCACTTCTCATATCAAAACTTTGGCACAATGACATCATTTCTGAAGTTATTCCACAACTGTTATGCAAATGCACAAAATGCTCGTTACTTTTGTCAAGGAAATAGCTGCGCATCGACAACCACAAAATTTTGGAATGGACAAATTTTATTAGGCATACAGCACTTAACCCTATTTTGTGTGTGTGTAAAATCAAAAATTATGCCAAAGTTTTAAAATGGGAATAGAGGAGAGTTAGCTATGAAGTATAGTATATGCTGTACCCTATGATCACAAAGAGCAAATGGAGGATCATACCAATACATTATGTTGACATAGGAATCTGTATTACACAAATTAAATCTATTAAAAATATGGGATCATTTCATTCAACTTTATCCTGTAAGTGAAAGAAATGTGACAGGACTATATCATTCACAATGACATAGACATAAAGGTTGCATACCAAAAAGTAATAATAATGCAGTTTATAACTCTCATATCCAGGCTAATGCCCACTCATCCAGCTTCATGTTATTATTACCCCAACAGACCTGATCATTCTTAAGACTTCTCAACTCCCTGGGGAGTACACAATAGCACTTCTATTTTATAGTCGTGGAACACTAGCATTCTGGCAAAATCCTTCTTTGTCTACAGCAGGGTACCCATTTAAGAGACATAGGGATATAACGATAGAGGGCAACACCAAAGTTAAAAGCATGTGTATATTAACAGTGATGCAAGACCTAGGCAGATGTTGACTGATGAGGGCAAAAGGTTTAATGGTTTTGGTTTACTGACTCATCAATATGAGGGAAGAAGAAAAGAAAACATTACAGTTTTGAGGTTTTAACTCATTCCATGCCAGTATGTTTTCCACGTTTTTGCCAGGCCACTATTTTCTAAAAGTATTATTTCTTACTATAAAGAAAAATCGCATCCAACAACTCAAAACTAACGCCGATTTCATGAACGGGAGTTTAGGAAGAGTTGTCATTGCTTATGAGTACTAAAAAGTTTCAAACCAGACCTGTAGTAGCGAAACAAAAGAAGATTTTGATATCGACAATACATCGTCGATTGGCGCAGCCACGGCAACGTATATCGACGATATATCGTCGATTGGCATGGAATGAGTTAATCATATTCAAATGCAATATGACCCCAGTATTTCAAGCCTCATATATTTGAAAACCCCACATACTTAACCTAATGTTTAAGTCCACAGTACCTAAATTTCTACATCAGTTGCGCTCCGTGCTTGAACACTTCAAAACTTAGAAATTTTAGGACCAGCCACATATAATGAACATACATCAATGGACATTCTGATATCACAGGGAACCACATAGCCGGCTGATCTGCCGGGAATGATCAGGTGTCTGAAGCCATAAAGTATGACAAGACTAGTGTGAAAGAACTGATACTGAAGAAAGTGATGGAGGAGAAGAAGAAAGGGAAAGATCTACAAAGAATGTATGTAATGAGCAGATGAAGGGAAGAGGGAAAAAGAAGCGAGCATGCAGGAAGTTCAAGAAAAATACACAATCGGACAACAGCAGGGATATCAGCAGGGAGACTCTTCTTTGGGTTTTGAATGGGAGAATGGAGCATACACAGACCTGTTGAGGATGAAATGTTTCTGTCAACAACAAGTAATCTATATGCAACTACCTTATATTTGGATCAATGGGTGTGGTGCTGATGGAGAATATCATTGACAATTTGAAATACAGTCACCAAGTCAGTAAATATATGCCCTATTTGACAATGGGACAGAAACTTGTGTACTCAATAATGCAAATCTGATGTCTTGTTCATTTCACCTACATTATGAAGTATGAAATCATGACTAATTTTGCACTATGGTATATAAAACAGTACAGGCAGAATGAGAGGAAAGAAATTGAGGGATAAAAATACTTGAGACAGACTTAAACAGCTTTCAGCAGACTTTTGATAATAAGATTGTCAGTATGTCAGTTGAGTTAAAGAATTATGGGAAGAATAGGGGCGGTAATAAATATGCCATTTAATAAATATGTATTAAACTTTTCTACCATTTGTGATTATATCTTGATGATACACAGTCAACTCTGCGCAAATGTAAAATTCTTGTGGACATGACAAAAAAACTGTGATTAAAAACAGTTGAGATTATTAAGTCACATTTACATAGAAATTCAGTGCTCTGTTGTCTGAAAAAAATGTTGCAGTTAAGCAAAAGCTGTGATTAAGCAGAGCCTGATATACCATTCAATAAGTAATGATTAGAATAAAAGCTACACTAGTCTGGCTGAATTTGTTTAGAGTAGTACACATCAAAGATTGTGAATATTTTGGCTCAACTTGCAATGTGAATGTCAAGCCTTAGACTCACTGAAGGCTGGTCAGATTTTTAAATGACATGGAAACATCACGCTAAAACTATTCAACAATACAAGAAAGTCTAGAACATAGCGCTTCACTGAGAGGTAGACGTTGACTGGCAAAGTGATGGTGCAAGACATCTTATTACATAGTTGGTACTTCGCTATGTGCACGAAAGATGACATCACAACACAGTATTAGCCCTCAGCTAGTCACACATCTTCATGTCTCAATAAGTTAAAGTAATTTTCTGCAGACAAGTGAATATTACTGAATGTCGAGGTGATAATGAGTGTATCATATATGTTTGAATGCCCCTAAAAGTTTCAAGACTGAAGCAAAGATGGTGAAATAAGTAGTTTCTTTAGTTAAAAGATCATATTGAAGAAAAGTTAATATTTCTAAATGTAAGAGTCATATATATAGCACTATTTATACAAAGAGACATTTAGATCCATTTAGTATATTTGACATCTTAAGTAAAGGAAATTTATGAGGATATACATTATGTGTTTTGCTCGGGCAAATTCTTTCTTAAGCACAATCTAAAAAAATTTTCAACAAGAATATTCAACCCTAAACATGGAAATTAAGAAATGCCATCTGCAATAACCTGAGAACATGCTCATGAAAGGTAATTGGCCTTTAAAAAAAAAAACTAATAAAAAGCTTTCCACATGGCCAAAATAGGCCAGAATCGCCCAACTTTTCATTTACTTCACTCGGAATATTATGGCAGAAAAAATTTTAAAAGTTAATGGCAAATGATCTTTGCTATATGCACCTTACACAGATGAGGCTTCTATCATTACCTGAATTACATTCACAAAATGGAAGTCATGTATCACAAACAAACCTCATATCTTACTCGTGGAGACATGATCCGTTCACAGTCTGGAACCAAAAGATGGAAAGACCAGTTTAGGGTGAAATAGCACAACATTTTACTTGCTAAGATCACAGCTTATGCGATGCGATTTCTAGGGTGGAATGACAACCAAGATTTCCAAAGCAAATTAAATAAACTTTCACTGAGATTCAATACAACCTAAAACAAAGCCACAACCAAACTAAATAAAGTGACGAACAAATGAAAACAAATGTTTAATACTTGGCAAATCGTCACTTCAGTTCATAAATGTCATATATCCATTTGGTAAAATGCAGGGATTATTCCAAGGTCTACTTGATAGTGTTTTCAGATCCTCCCAACAATAATAAATAGGAGCAAGGATTTGTAAATCTTTGACGGGATTTTAGGTTTTTCACTCCCACTCAGTAATACAAACTTAGAGTGCAAGAAAGAACGGAAATTGGCATGCATTCAATGCTTCTTTTTTTTCCGTGAGGGGGACGTTCAGTATTAAGAGGTGAATCACACGATTGCACAGGGTCTGGAGAGAACACTGCTTGGGTGATTTAAACAATTGTGAATTTCCATCCTGGCACACTAATCCTTGACTCTCTCACCTAACCTTGCTCCCAATCCTAACTGTGCTCTTGACTCAGATCCAAGAATACTGTGGAAAAGTCTCAGGATTATACCAAGTGGTCAAACAGCACATGTAAACTTCAGTGACAAAGTGAATTTTGGATGTTTGTGCACAATAGAAAAGTTACAAATTCATTGGAGTAAACATGAAAGTTATTTAATTTGCAACCAAACATGTATTTGCAAAAATACTAGGATTTAAGTCTGTCATGAAAAAGCAGCCACTTTTTTTGTGAAAACGTCAGGATCCTTAAACACCCTCACTCAACATTCTACAGTACTTACTGCCTGGTCACAGAAAAAGGAAGGTAAAACCCCTAATCACTGTAAAAAGTAAGTGACACTGTTTTCATCCCTCAGATGTTTTCTTTATTTTTACCACGTAACTGTCATAGTTTTAAAAAATGTGACAATTGTGTATACCCATTACTACTACCAGCATGACTTACAGACCCATTCTTTAAACAATTAAGGACTTTTTAAGGCCCCCAAACCATTCTTTGTGAAAATTAAGTCTCTATTAAGGATTTTAATATCTTTAAAGATCATTAAGGACCTAATAGGACGCACACGAACCCTGTGAAACACAGTTGTGGATTCTGCCACATCACAACTGAAAACTATTTTATTTCTTTGTTTATTGTTTCGTGTTACTTAATATCCCTTAGAATGAATGATATATTGAAAGACTGGAAAACCCGGGTGCCCCTTTCCCTATGATTGGGGCAATCCCTACTTTTCCTTTCTCATCATTGTCTAGGTGGGTTCCTTGCCTTCTCCATTCACATGAGGACTCCATCATCTCATTTTGCAACAAAATTACCAAGTTCATAAAAAAAACAATTATTAAAATATAGCATGGAATGTTGAACCAGACCTGCAAAAAAAAAACAACACATACTGAATTTCTTAAAAATGATATGTCAACTTAAATGAAATGTGCAACCAAATGTGCACAAATAAATGTTGCTGTGAGGAATCAGATATAAACACAAGCAGAACAAAAAACGGGGGAAACAAAAAGTTACCCCTCACCAAAATAAAAGTGTATAGATTATTCCAAAATTGGAATGCAACGCACACTTTACACAGTCAGTATACGAGTATCTGATTTGCAAACATTTTCCTCTATATACAAATGAACACAGAAGAGCCATGATAAGCCAAGATGAAATATGGCTCTCATGAGCAACTTTCAAACTCCTAAATGATAATTAATTGTCAATTTATAAAACCTAAGCTAACTAAGGGAGGAATTCCATATGTGTGCCAAAAAGATTTCCGCAGGCAACACACCGAACCAACAACATATTCTAACCCTAACCCTAACCCAACTCTGACCCAAACCCAAACCCTGAGCCTGGGTTAGGGTTATGGTTAGCGTTAGGGTATGTTGTTGGATCGGTGTGTTGCAGGCAGAAATCTTTCTGGCACACATATGGAATTCCTCCCCTAACTAATTCACAGAAAACTATAGAAATATTTTAGTATTATTATTGCTGTTATTCAGACGGATCTTGAGTCTTTTTGCATCAAGCCGCATCCCTAAGAAACATCTTCCTTTACCACTAAACTTAGCATGCCATTTGTTGCTAATGTCTTCACACAGCTCCCATCAAAAGATTGGTTACATTTTATTTAACAACCATTTTCACAACTGCACTATATACACTGAGAATGGACCCTGTGGAGTAAGATCGTTCAGTAGGAAGGCAAGAGATTAGTGAGATATGAAAAAGTTACAAGTTCTGAAACATAACACTGAGGATTACGCATAAACCACCACAATGTTATGATTACTTGGGCAGCAGATTGTCTCCTTACACTCAAAGCAATTCCAGTATAATCCAGATTTCTCAACCAAAGATCCTGCAAAGAGTTCTGAGGCTTATTCTTCCAGCACTGTTGTGAATGAGAGATAACCTTTGCCTGCTGGCTCTGACTTGGCGTCCAGCCTCTGTGTATAGTTTCTGGGTCTGCAAGTGCTCTCATGTATGGAAAGTAACATATAAGCATCACAAGCAAGTGCCGCATTAGGTTTTAATATCCCTTTTCAGCACAGCCGTGGTTATAACAGAGACAAGGCTTGAAGCCCCATCAAGTTACCAACACGAGGGTGCTTAATCACAAAATATACCCTAGGCGAAACCTGTCACTTGCTGAATTCAGTCCCGACCTTTCACACCAAGAGACAACTGCTCTACCAATCAGACACCTGGCCAGCGGTCATGTGATGTATGTATGCAACTCTCCAATATTTTAATGTCGAAATACTTCATTATTCTAAGGCTTCATTACTCTGATAACTTTTCCAACTGCAGATAATTAAGAACAATCTCTAACTGCTTGAACATAGAAAAAAATATGAAAATAATGTAAAAATAACAAAATATACACGGTAATATCTTTTCTTCAGTTCCAAATCACAACATCAGTAAAAATTACTCTTAAGAGGCAATTTGTAGAAAGAAAAGTCAATTCTTGCAAGAAACTGAACTGTTGTAAATTAATATCAAAACAACGCCGTCCTAGAATATAGTGCACAATTAAGTACAACTCATATTTAATCCAGATCTTCATTTCCAGAATGTCATATTACTGAAACATTATTTGGTGAGATTTCGGACTTCCAATCTTTAGGAAGTTCAAGGAACATGTACAACATCTGTGTATCAAAAAAAAAAAAAAAAATTCCACTGTTCCATTTCCAGACCACATGTTTTGCCACAGAGAACAGCAACAAAACATTCTTGCGAAATAGCAAAGGCAAAGAACAACATCTTAGTTTTTCAACCTCACTGATACATAAAAATTTGGGAACTTTGCCCTTTTTTTGTTTGAACTGATACATGAGGCAGCTAGACATGAGCAAGGTTATATGTCATTTAATATCACCAAAGGATAATTAAGTACAGCTGATCCTGTGAGCTCTGTGGATTAAGCATACAATTCCACAGTTAGCTTCATCCAGTCAACATTCAGTTCCTCTGGGCATCATCCAATCAACTTAAGCCTTATCCAATCAACATTCGGTTTCTGTGAGCTTCTGCCAATCAGTGAACAATTCTTTTGTACAACATTCAATCAGCACATTTTGCCTTTGACTTCATCCAATTATCCAAACAGCAACAGCGTTCCGGGGTTCCATCCAATCAGCATACAGTTCCTTTCAGCTCCATTCAATCAGCATGTAGTTCCTGTGAACTCCATCCAATCAACACACAGTTCCACTCTCTTCTTCCAGCCATGCAACTATCCTGCCTTCCCAGCCTGGTAGAATATCATCATCATTGGACAGCTGGAAGGAAAAGAAAGAGAATTATCGTAAGAATTAATATCATTTGCGAGGTAAGATCATACTTTTAGTATCTGTCAAATTTTGGGCCTGAAATTTCCATTCAAAAAGAAATGTCTAAAAATGTTGATTACAATGGTTGATAACATTACTAAAATTCTCTATAAAGCTATATCAATTTTTTTAAAAAATGATATTTGGAACACAAGTGCAAACTTGACAACAAGACAGTAATGGTTGGTGAACGACTGGTGAAAATTCACAATAAATCTTCTCTTATCAATTTAATTTCAGTCAAGTTATACATGTACCTGCGCCAAGAATGGTGTGCAACATCCCCCCACTACTCTTGTTATGTAGCTAATTACAGACAAATGACGTGACCGAGATCATCTACCAAAGTACCATTCACTCTCTTCTCTAGAGAACTCACCTCTTCTTTTACTGTCCCATACTCCGGGTCCAGAGCCTTGAAGAAGTAATGGTAGAGGTTTGAATCTTCGATCACAGACTTCAGATCTCTCAAGCGGATTTCACCCAGCCGTTTGCGTATGACACAGGTCTGTGGTTTGTCCGACTGCTCGATGTAGTAGATCACAGAAGTCTGGAAATCCGCCATGGTGGGAGAAGGGGTCTTGGTCCGGGCTCCAGCAACTGCGGATGACGAGACATGATATCATTCTAACAAACATTCAATCTTCAATAACAAAGATGTGCATGGAAGAAAGTACATTTCTTCGTGAGATAAACTGAAAAATAAAAATTTCTGAACAATAATGTTGAATGGGTTGGAGAGGTTTTATAGTAATGAGATATACGAATTACCTAAGGCTTCAGTGGATAAACAACAAGGCACAGTCACAAACCTTTTGTTTCAACTTTTATTTCATTCTGGATCCAAATCTACTGCGCTAGCAATCAAAAACTAATATTCTGCCCCAGATTTCACATACTATGACCTGGCATATGAGCACAGAAGGTTCTTACAACTTCAAATCTGTTGTGCTTAAAAAATCTTGAAACCTGTTAATATATATTTTTCAAAAGAAGTCCATGTACTAAAACCTTTCTTGAGTTTCATATTTTTCAAAGTGCGTACTGTGACACACATCGCTCACCATTAGGTCGTGGAATCTGTGATCTTGGTCCCAGCTTGCTGGGGGTGGGGGCGCTCCTGTTGATGGCATGGCCAGCTGTGGAACTCCTGGGAGAGACTTGGTGACCCCGGCTGAGACCCTGAGAGCTACTCTGTAGAGCAGGAGAAAATGAAATTGACATTAAGACATGACCGAAAGGAAGAGCTAGGATTGCAAGTCATTGCTTAGATCTTAGTAAACACCATCTGACTAAAATTTAGGTCTTGATGCCTTTGGACTGCCAATAACATTGCATATATTGTGTCAAAACCTCACACCTGAAACTTTCCACTGGAACTTCTTGATTAATCATAATGAAGTTTCTAAGTCTCCTGTATAGGCAATGCCTACCGTGCAATTTCACACTGTTGAACTGCTAACACCAGTCATGTTGCTGTATAAGGTTGAATTCACAAATCTGAGCTTCACAGAAAAACAGAGTCATATGCAATCTAATATTTGGGTAAAAAGGCATTGTTCCTTTGTAAAATGCTTACACTATGAAGATTTTGAGCATTTACATGTGTGTCAACGGAACCAGCAATTCTTGACATTAAGATTCCAAAATCTGCATTTACTGAAATTTGTGGTATCCAACCCTGTACACTAACAATGATGTTGACTCTCATAGAGCGAGGCTGCTCGGGTCCAGTCTCCAGCTGCCTGCCTGGCCATTGTTACAGATAATGACTACTGTGTGATGTCCGTCAGCCGGTCAGGTGACACTGGGATTTTAAAATTTTACCGCTGCACTCAGAGATTGGCAAGGAGATGCATATTGTCGCACTCAAGCAGAGTGAGTGAACGGTTGCATAAATTCTATCCCCGCATCACAAGGTTATGGAGTTGGATTAGATGGTTTTCTTTTGACAATAGGTTAAAGATTCTTCCGTCTGCCACATGCAATTCTTGTGTTAACTTCAACTCTTTGAGCACTAGAACTGGATTTAAGTGTTCTAACAATTATCTATGCAAAATGCAAAGATTCACTTCACTTGTCATAACCTGCTCAACCCAGGGAAGTGAATGACAGACTAGACCATCTGATATCAAAGCGTTCAATTGACAAGTAACTGGGCAAAGGCATTAACATAGCATAATGTACTGGTGTCGCTGGGTGCTCTTGCCATGTTGGAGGCTTTGCATTACGAGAATTTAGGACTAAAACAGCAACATACTGAGGAACTCCTTGCAGGCGACCCTCGGCCTGGTGACCCACTTTGACCTCGACCACGAGGGGAAAGTTTTTGGGTGTCTCTTGGTCCAGAACGTTGCCAGTTTTGGGAAACGTTTGGGGCCCGTCTAGATGTTGTGGCTGGTGTCCTTTCCTGAGTGCAAGAGAGAAAAGACAAGATATTCAGCCAGGAAACCCTGTTGCCTTTTGACACAATTAGTGCATTTACCAGTTCAATGACTGAGTCAGTGAGGTTTGCAGCAATAAAAGTATGAGCATTAGTAAAGAGAATATCATACTACAGATCTAATGCAAAAGACATTCGATGCAGCCGTCATACCATTAAAAAATCAGAAATTTCACCATTCTTTCTTTTGTTTCTTTGTTTGTTGGCCTTATTAACTGTGACCTGGAAAGGTAGCCCTATTCCTTCTTTTTCATACTGCATAATTCTAGTCTACATTCCAGTCTTCTAACACACTGCAGGGGATCAACCATTGAGGAAATGAGGGCATCCGAAACTCTGAGTGACATACATGGCAATCTGGACCACCCAATTAAGGATGATCATAAAGTATGTTTTGTTTTGTTGTTTTCTTGTCTTTTTTACATCCAAACCATAATGCAATCATATGTCAAACTTTCAAAAGGTACAAGTACAAAGAAAAACATGTCTCTTGTGACTTTTTGAATGTATTCTTTTGCTTCTCCACAACGTTCTCAATGTGACGAATTTGAGTTTGTGCAGTTTTTTATAGAGGATGGTGCAAAAGCTTGGCAGGTTGGGCTTGAGATCAAATGGTCAAGGAGATCAGTTTTCACTCTGGTCATTCTGTAGATACCTAAGACTGGCGTTTCTTTTTACATTTTCTACAGTCACCCTGTTCCACAGTCAATCTGTCTGCAAAATGGGAACCTGGCTACTAGCAGTGATAGATATTGTTTGAAAGGAGCTAGTCAAAGCCTGTATAAACACAGTAGCATTGTGCTTCCCTAAAGAGGAGAGCAAGTTATTCAATGATCTGCTCTGCTTGAATTAAAAAATATGAAGTCATGTGAGTGTACACTGCTTGCACATGAGACTTATAAACTTCACTGTTATATGAGCAGAAGATATGGGCAATGACTTCATCTTTGAAGGAAACCCTCACCTTTCCCTGTTGTGAACCAGCAACGGATTGGGACATTCCGACATTAGTGCCGTTGATGTGCATTTTCTCCAACAGCTTGATGATGCTGTCTTCTAAAGACTCAATGGTGGAACTGGGCTGACTCTGAGCCAGCATTTGGGACCTGGCTTGCAAGATGCGGTCTTTGACGGCATCCAGATCGGAGGTTTTTGGGCTACTAGACCGGTCACTGCTGGCCAGTCTGTTGAGACATTCTATCAACAATAAGAGTCTCTGATCGTGACTTGAAAGAGTTGCCTCCAGTTGGGTCTGGAATAGGAAAGGAGGCGACGGAATTTTATTTAATGATAATGATGATGAATTGATGTCTCGCATCCAGACAAATGCCAGCTCATGTGACTTCATTATTACCATTCTGACAGGCCAGCTCATTCAGTTACTTTCTAAACTCCTCGAAGAGCACTCAATGCCGCTGCCATTTATACCTGCACTGAATACAACCATTCTAACAATATCCTTCTCTACCAATAGCCGGGTACCCAATAAACAGACAGACAGACCACTGAAAATGAGCATGAAATGACAATGACGTTGATTCTGTCAGCAAGTATACAAGTAAGATGGAAAGAGAGAGAGATTTAGTAAAGTCAGCTCAGTGTGTTTAGTAAATCTGAGACATTATGTTGCCACCCGCGATTAATACTGTTGAAACTGAAAGTCCAAAAATGACATGAAGGATTTACAACAGTATTATTTTCGGGTGGCGATATGTCTTTGACGTCTAACAATCTACAGTTTTCAAGGCTTACCCCTGACTTGTCTGCTTCTATTCCATCCTTCTCCAGTTGTCCAACTTGTTCTTTCAGGGTATTGATTATTTGATCTCTCTTCAACAGCTCTTTCTGAAATACAAGTCAAGTTAAGCAGATCAATTTCTCTTATCAAATAACTGTTCTGTATATAGAATACATTGCATAATATATATTTATTTTATGTATTAAACCAAACTAACATCATGGTTTCATCATCATAAAAACCTGAGCATGGCTTATCCAAAGAAAGACAGAGCTCTAATGGGTTTGTCTGTTGTGCTTAAGAGGTCTGTCCTTCAGACTCAAAGTTTAATATGTGCATGTGATACACCCATATATCAAGTCTACTTTCTCACTTGAGCAAGCTTTATATTTATTTATTCACACAAATATGTCACCCAAAACATAGTCTAGTAAACCTGTGGGCATATGCATAATCATTACGTTAGTTAATGCACTGTGGTAACCAAAGGAAACTCCCAAAACATTAGTAGTGTTTACTGTAGTTAACGCAATACGTTAACCAACCAATGGATTATGCATACGGCCACTGATCTCTATAAAATAATCCTGCAGAGGTACCTATACATCAGATGTACAAGAGGAACATAATAACTTGTATTAATGCAAGGAAAAAGACTAAAAGTCTCATCCCTTTGAAACAGAATGCAAAGTTGTGGGTGGTCCATTTGATATTTTGCAGCCTGGCTACAATAATATATATTTATGCCTTAAGCTAGCGTCAACTGATTAGAACTATACTCCTCCCAAAATAATCAGTTCGTGAAAATTTAAATTCATTACTGTTTATTAATTTATTTAATTTTTTTCCAATATCATCTTTCCCATTCTCGATTTGTTTTTCTTAAGCAGGAGTTTAGTTTGGCTGGTACCATTACAACACTCCTTTTGTACTGCTGCTACCCAATTCTGCTATGGGGGCGCAAAGGCTGTGGATATAACAGATTACTAATGCCAATGTTTTCATATACATCTACACAAAAAGACACTCACAGAGATAGAAAGGCACATTCAATTTGACCTACCCTAATATCTGCAATAACTTTGTCCTTGTCTTCCACTTGTTTGACATAACTCACCTGAAAAATGAAACATAACGACAGATATAAACTTTCAAATAAATTTTGATTTCAGTTTGCCTAACATACTTACAAATTAAAAAAAAAAAAAAACGCAGAACAATACAATTATTATCAATTTTCATTCTCAGTCCCACAGTTATTAAGAAATCAAAAAATAATTTTTACCAACACAGAAAAAAAAACGTAGCTTCTTATTCATACGGAAAGTGGGCTTGATTGCAGATTAGCGCTCTGACATATTAAAAATGAATTGGGGAAGAATTTTGCCAATGTTCATGCAGTTCAAAAATAAAACTACTGCACTCACTTTGACATCTGCCAGTACTTGTTCTTTATCACCCAGTTGCTTTTTCAAGGCCTCCTGAAAAGAACAATATAAATATTCATTTCAATGGTGATGATAAGAGCAATTTATTCATTCAGATTCTAAGAACAGAAGATCTCAGTGAGGTCCAGTACCTACCAGACATAAAAGACAGTTTAGCAGGAGTCAGTGGACATGATTTTTTACTAGCAATAAATCCACTTGTAAACCTCCTGTTTCTTGGATAAGAGAAGCATGTTCAAATGTCTGGATTTCTATTTACATTACAAGAACAAATATCTTCTGGACAAGTTTTATGATAATATTATCATCTTTACTTTTGAGATGATTATTATCAATATCATTCCTTGTTTCGTTACATGGTTTCAGTGATAAAAAGTTCTTTCAAGTTTTGTAAAGGTGGAAGTTATTTAGCTGTCTTTACACAGCAGGAATCACAACTCAAATCCCACACAGTCAGCTCATGGTGTTATAACTCTGCAGAAATAAAGGGACCTAAAACATAACAACAAACATGCCAATTTATCAAGTCCGTAAAGTTTTGGGCTGAAAAGAATATCAACTTTAACTTTAGCCTAGGGGAGCGACTATTCTTCAGTGATATACAATGGAATCTCAATATCAAGAAGTTAGTAAGTATAACTAGTCATATCTGCATTCACTATATTTCTATCATTTCATTTTCCAGGTGGATCTCAATATTACTAATACCTCATTAATAAGTATACTCTTTGCTTGTACCATGGCATACTTTATATTGAGGTTTTACTATACAAGAACACATACAGCAATTATTATAACAATATGAACAACCCCATGGACTCACAATTTCTGACACAAGCTTCTCTTTCTCCAACTCAAGCCTCATTGCATCAGACTTTAGTGATGAGAGTTGTCCTTCTTGATCTTTTAATCTTTGTTGTAGACCAGCCTTGGTGCCCTGCAGCTCCATGCAATCTTTCTTCACCTTGTTCAGATCCGACCTCAGAGACTCAGTCACCTCCTCCGCATGGAGTAATCTCCCTTTTAAAATAATCTGAGAGAAGAAAGCATAGCTGGTCTGAAACATGATTTTATTCATAAGTTTCCATAACTAATATTAAATTCTCTTTAAGGACTTTTTAGGGATACTTTTGGGAAATGGTAAGAGCAAAAAAAAAACCATAATTTTTACTCACTGTTATTTTTATACAAGCACGAGGAAGGTCATAAGTTATTAATAATCAATGAGGGATTAAGGTGCCGGTGAGTGGCAAACATTTTTGTAAAATTAAGGACCTGAAAACCAAAATTTCAGTTTCGAGAACCATGAACGGTTCCATATTAGAAACTTCATCATTTCATGGAATCC
Source organism: Ellobium chinense (assembly GCA_033807755.1). Taxonomy (NCBI): domain Eukaryota; kingdom Metazoa; phylum Mollusca; class Gastropoda; order Ellobiida; family Ellobiidae; genus Ellobium; species Ellobium chinense. The sequence goes on from JAWQUT010000765.1 coordinate 217,731, forward strand.
TGAGAATCTTCATTTTGGCCTTCTGAATACAACTTTTCTTCCACTTTCTCTTTTCAGTTTGTCTCTCAGCTACTCTAACTGAGGCTTCTATCACTTCATTGCAGAATGATATCCTATGCCAATAGATATTTTTGTTGTGGAAATCAAACATAGAATTATCTCCATCTGCAAAACTTATTAATTTCATAGGGAAATGGTTAGCGAGTGTGGATAAATCTGATTTTTAGTCAGGCAAATTAGATGACTTTTATTGTGTAAAAATTGTTACTAGATTTGTTATCAAAATTTTTCTCTGAATTATATTTTTCCATTACTTGAGAGAAAACCCCATAACCCCCTCTCCCCTCCTTCCTCCAAGCCACTTCAAATAATCATATCACGAAACAGAATAATGCTAGGTATAAAACTGTTCCCCACTGAAAATACACACATATAAAGCTTTCATCTCATACCAAAATACAGAAATAGTCAGACAACAATTTAAGCCTCATCTTGTTTAACTGCAAGAAATTTAAAGTTCCTACAGTTCAAGCTCCAAAGGTTATATGTTGACCATAATCAAGACCCTTGATGAAATCTGGAAACTGCTGTGCTGGCTTTCATAACTACAGAGTGAAATGAAAATGAGAGGCATCTGTGAGAACTTACAATGGTTTCTTTAGGATTGGGGTCGTCTACTTCCCTGCTTGGGGTTAACCTTGAGTTCTCTGTGTTGTCCCCAGTCAGCAACTGAAACAAACAACAAAAGTCTTCTCTATATCTGAGTGTAAACTTTCCCCCAAATTTTCTTGCACCATTTAACAAAACAAAGAGCAGAATGATACACTAGTAAGGTTTCAAAATTAACTTCAACCTCCCTGCCTCCTTCCCTAATTTCCTATTTCAGGGTTGCCACAGACTGCTGAAAATTGTTTTTTCATTCCTCCACGACATTTCCAGGTATTTTAGCATTAAAAAAATAATAATGCAATTAAAACCATCGCACTGCAATTTCTGATCAGCTAACTGACCCCAAAATCTCCAATGTCTAATGCCTAACACCCCAAAATCTCTAATGTCTAATGCCTAACTCCTACTCACCAGTTCATGCAGCTGAAACAACATCTGGTGAGTTTCCTTCAGGGAATCACAGACTTCAGAGTAGCCTGAGTCTCCCATGGCGTTGTCACTCTCACAAGAGGTTAACATCATGCCCCCTGATACAGAAATAAACAGAGATAAGTAAATAAAAACCATTAACGCAAGTTACCTCAACAGTAAAACCTAGTCTGGCAACTACCTACATATCCACTGGCCACAAAAAAAAATAAGAAAGTTTACTATACTCAAAGTACAATAACCTCAAGAGTTAAAAAGAAACTAGGATAAAATCTTAATCATACTCACAGACATATCGTTGGTGAAAGTCTCTAACCTCGTAAGTCCGCGATTTTTCAAAAATCACTTTGGCCTATTAATAACATTACAAGGGGTCCACAACCTTGTCTAAAAAAAAACATGCCCTACTATTCTTTAGGTATCTAGAATACGATCTATGTAAAAAAAAGAGAGTTTAATACCCGGTAGCCTAAAAACAATTCGTTTTTTGTCTCTCCTGAAAAATTTGCTCTGGTGGACTTACGAGGTTAGAGACTTTCACCGACGATATATGATCTATAACTGTTGTAATTTCACTGATCTGGATGCTGTGTGTTATTACAGAATAAAATTAAAAACACAAGTAAAAAAAAGACATACTGAAGCCAATGTGTCAAACTTCATCAGACATGCTATTGTAAGATATACGTTTTTAATATTTCAGCTGTGACACAACCATAGTCATTAAATATTATCCGTCTGCTGATTTGTGCCAAGTTTCAGCTGCATAGAATTTTAACAAGTGAGGTTACCAAACTTTGAAATTGATTCCTTCTTTTTTGGGGGGCCATTTGATGTAATTAAAAACACTTAAGGTGACCATCAATCCGACATTTCCTAAAGTCGTTTCTTGTGTATTTACAGAGCCACAAAAATTATCAGTTGGCAGAACACACTGTGAGATGATAACTGTTTGCAAATGGTAGGACACAGATAGACCCACTGGCACCCCTGGAAGCTCACTACTACAAGAATTAATTGACCCAGCTTTAACCCCTTCACTGTCTTATGCCCGAAATATTCTTTATCCTGTGCTCTGCTAGTCACATGGGGAAATGTGAGCATCTGTTTGTTTTGCAAGTGGCGGGGGTGAGGGAGCGGGTGAAAGAGGAAGATGGGTCAGTGTGAAAATTCAAATGGAGTAGGTATATATGTATTGAGAAATGTGAACAAACTCATTGATCCCGAATGAACAATAGAAAAGCATGACAGAACAGTGAAATTTGGAGCGACAGAGTAAGAGTGCATGGCGTTTTGAATTATTTTGTTATTTTTATTGTGCCCTTTTCTACATGTTCTGTAATTGTATATTCGTTGGAATTGGCCTCAGTGCCTACAATAACCATTGAATTGAATTGAATTGAATTGAACTGAATTGAATTGCTATCATGGTATTATAAGGAATGAAACAGAAGACACTCCAAGACTGCCACATTTCTCTTGTTTACTAACACACTTTCATTTTGTCCTTAGAAAAATGCATTACACTAATGAATTTGGGAATTCTATTGGTGCTTTATGCTTTGATTGTGATCCTTGGTAGTGAAGGGATTAAAATAAAGTTCTTCAAGTTTAACAGTAAATATGCCCCCACTATAATTACCTCTGTAGCCTTGGTGGGACACTGAGAGGAGACCTTCCATAGAGGAAGGAGGATCACTGAGGTAGAGGCTCGCCCTTGGGCTGGTATTATGACTAGAAACGGGACTGCTGTCACTTGCACCCTCCAGCTCCGCCCGACCACCAAAGTCTGCAGATTTAGCACTGGGACTCTCTCCTTCACCCAGCATTCTCGGGTCAGGGTGGTGATGATGGTGGTGGTGGTAGTGGTGATGGTGGCGCTGTTGTTGCTGTTGGTGTTGTTGAGACATGTGCTGCGTCACTGACATGGAGCTGGTCTTTCTTGATCCGCTGCCCCTACGTGGGTGGCTCTGAGCGGTGTCCGAGTCACTGAGCTGGTTGTCTGTACTCTCTTCTCTTTGCCTGCAGGACAAATCAATCAATCAATCAATCAATCAATCAATCAATAAATCAATCAATCAATCAATAAATCAATCAATCAATCAATCAATCAGATAGCCAGCCAGCCAGCCAGCAAGCCAGCCAGCCACCCAGCAAACCAACCAACCAGCCAACCAAACAGCCAGCCAGCTGACTAGTCAACAAATTCGAAGCAGCTTTCTTTCATAGTCTTTATAATGCACTAGCCTTGAATCCTTTCACTGAGATCAGATTTCTCTTTTAAACTCATGCACTTCAAAAACCATAACAAAGACTGATCTTCTGGTTTTAGAGTTTGTGAGATCTTTTGGTATATCATCACTGACTCACTGTGTTATCAGAATTAGCAAGATTACATGTCCACCCTCACATCTCATTGGCTAGGAATACAAGAAGCCAGCCAAACCCAGCAAGTTATGAACTAGCCTTCTGGAATCCATCATCTTAACCACTTCTTCATGTTAAACATTCATAATAACATGAAAAGATGTGTTTCAAACATATGGAAGTTAATTACTGCTTCTACTGGAAATGACACCAAGAGCCATGAAAACAGTCATGAACAATGAAAACAAAAAAAAAAAATTAATAAAGACAGGACTTTTATCTACCCCACAGGGAAATTGGTTTACAATACCATACAATGTTACACACCTCATTCATAATACAAACACATAGCTAAGTATACATTATGTAGGTAAATACATAATACAGTGTTCAGTGTGCACGAAATCCTCTTCCAAGTCACATGCCATTCGGGCATGTGACTTTCCAAGTTTTACATGCCCGAACTGATTTTCACATGCCCGAAAGGGTAGAAATGACAAGGCAACCCATGGAGCTAGAAGCTATAGCGTCAAACTTTGTTCAGTTGTTGGGTTTTTTTGTTGTTGCTAAATTACATTAATAACAAATTAAGTATGCGCATCATTACCACTTTATGCACAACGTACTGAATTAATGAGTGACAAAAGCTGTTCGTTTTGAAGCACAAAATTTATTCCTTCATAGCTACAGTCACTCTCTCATTTTGACCTATGTGATCCTTTAAGCAATGAGTAATACTCCACAAAAACTGAGCAGCTGCTTTGTCACTGGTGTATGTGTCACCAATGTCCAGACCTTTTGCTTTGTCCAGCTGACAGAGGGTGTTGTACGTGACAGAGGGTGTTGTACATGACAGAGGGTGTTGTACATGACAGAGGGTGTTGTACGTGATATAGGGTGTTGTACATGATAGAGGGTGTTGTACGTGCGGAAGCTGAGATATGCTTTCGCAAGGGCATGAACTGTGCGAAACTTTATGGCAAATCTGGAGTATTTTGCCTCCTTTAGTTTTATGAGGCAGCGGCCAGCCTCACCTCACTCTGAGCCGGAGCTTTTCTGGTATAGTCTACTTATGAGCGTTCTTTAAATGTTGCTTACTGCACTCATGCTGTTTCACATTTTATAACTTCAATTAGTGTTGCCCCATCAACAAAAGCATTCCTCTTTCCCTCCTCCTTGTCTCCTTCTGTGCACCATGCACACCTCATCATGGGCTTATTCTCCATCAGGTACAACAGCCATGGTCTGCCATTCTTCCGGCTAGCCTGGAACTGTCCGTCCCGTCCCTCTTCATACTTTTTTTTAGCCTTTTTTTCTTGTCCTACTCGCTCTCTGTTACTTGCCTTTTAGGTGCCTTACCAGGCATGCTGTATACTTCAGAAAGCTCATATCTGGTTCAGCTAGAGTTAGACTTTATACAACCTCCTACAGTAGGCCTACTTTCACTTTTGTTTACTCCTGATCGAGCTTCCGGTACATTAGTCATCAGGTTTATACAAAATTCACGATGTTTCCGAAACAAATTATGGCACCGACTTGCCGCGTTACATTTTTGTGAAACATTATCATTTGTTAGCAAAAAATGTGGTAATTATGCTTCTTTCGCCTTCCCAACTGATAGTGTGTGGAGTATTTTTGTAAGTAATTCAACATCAAATAGCTCGTTTGTTTTTGCCCGGAGCGGCACGTTTTCCTCGTAGAACGGGGTCATTGTTTTTAAATTGCATGACTCCACGAAGGGACGTAACACCTTATACCTCGGTCCTCTCCTACGTTTAAAGACAGAGAAAGATTGACTTTAACTGTTCTTCTTCTTTTAAGGATAGGCATAGGCCTAGACTGACTCTCCTGCAAGTATGACTACAAAAACGAACGCTCCAGTAGGCCGTTGATCCTCTAATTAGCGATCCTTTTGTATCGATTTCGCGAAAGTCGGTACTGTCCCATTTTACAAACTGTTAGTTACAAAACCAGAAATTTTGCTTTACAAAATGCAAGGTCAAATACACTGAGTGCACTTGCCACTGAGATCTAGACGCCATTTGGGCGTGTGAGTTCCTCCAAAACCAGGCGCCTAACCCCAAAACCACACGCCTCGGGCAGCGGGCGTGTGGGATTTCGCGCACACTGAGTGTTACAAATAAAATACATAAAAAAGTCATTGTCAGTCAACCACGGTGCAGCGCCCTGGTCCCCCAAGCTCCAAAGTCATTTACTCATTTACACCTGAGTCGAGTGGAGAAAGGGAGTGAAGTGTTTTTCCCACAGGTACTTCACCACAAACTGGGAATCAAACACTCATATCTTAAGACTTGACAGTCTTCGGTTTCTGAGCATGACTCACAAACCAGATAGCCATACCTTCAATTATTTCTGCACAAAACTGGGAAATGAAGTAAGAGAACAACCTGATACTTCTAAGCTCTCTAAACTGATAAAAAAAAGTTCACAAATTATACCTCCGCCTCCTGTATCTGTGACCAGCACGTGTGGCATTCCTTCTGGCTTCCGTGAGTGCCGCTGCTGCACCCTGTAGATAGTTTTAAGTAACGGTAAAAATCCACCAACACACAAACCTTTGTGAGTTTGGAGAATAAGCACAAATCTTTGTACAGTGTGGAGAAAGTTGTAATACAAGGCAAATGCAACACTTATCCATCCAGTGATTTTTACACACAGAATAAAGTATTGTTGTTTGAAAATGTTTCAATTAAAAGGAAGTTGCCTCTAAGCAAACTAGGACTAACACTTTGTGTACCACAGCTTTGTGATGTTAAATTACTCTCACAGTCCCAATGTTTTTCTTGCTGAATAGTTGAAGTCCCCATTTTTGTGACACCAATTCACAAAGTAAAACTGAATGCAATACTGGTACCGTGACACACAAATTGTTAAGTAAACTGGCTACACATGCATATTATTGGTCATAAGAATTTATTCTAAGATTTTCACACCTGCTTAAGATTGCCGCTAACACTTTCTACAAATAAACAAACCTGAAAATCAAACACGATGACATCATCCATAAACATTTAAAATCTAGGCATTATCAAACACCAACGAAAATGGAAATCCCATTTTCCCACAGAAAGGTGTAGATGGAAATAACCATCTACCACCTAGTTAGCACTTTGTACAATGGAAAGCAAACAAGACATTCAAACACCATTACATCATCCATAACTTCCTAGCGTTATCCAACGCCCACAAAAATGGAAAACCCAATTTTTCCACAGATATGCACAGAAGTAAACAAGCATCTGGTGTCTACCTGGGCAATCCCTGTGATGTTTTGCTTGGTCGCTCGGGCAGAGTGCCGCACACTGTTGGGTTTATAGTGGGCCGCCAGCGCCAAAATCAGCCTCATTATAGCTTTGAGGTTGCCCTCTACTATTTCTGTACAACACAAGAGAGGAAATGGATAATATGGACATATGTACAGTACATTTATAAAACTGAAAGGAAGGAATGTATAAGAGTCAAGGACTGGTGATTCTGAAAAGAGCATGACATGGAACATTCCACAAAATGTCCTTTAAAATTAGGTTATAGAACTTCATGCCTTAGTAAGTTTCAAAAGCAATACAAAAGAGTAATGACAGCTGGAGCAACTAGGAATACTTTTCGTACGTCAGCTGGCAATGAAAAGAAGTCATGTCAAGTTTTCACACAATTCAGGTGAAGATGAGCAAAAGTACATTCAGTTGACTCCTCAGGGTCATTGAATAAAATTGCAATTATATGGAAATGCAGTTAAGTGAAGTTGGCAATTTAAGCAGCATTCTTGTTTTTGACAATTTCTTGTTATGGTGTGTGTGGGGGTGGGAACTCCCTCTGAATTTTCACAGCCTTGAAACTATCACTTGGCAATGTCATATGATTGAAAAGCTCTGTGGCTAAATGCTGTTGATAAAACAGCCCATCCCTATAACTCCAGCCATTCAAGCCACTAATATCCAATGCAGTTGTTAAAGACTTCTGATGTAAATAGTCTATCAATGAACAGATGTAATAAAACATGTCATCCCAGTAATGTAACATATGGAAAGGATCTTTTTCATAGTCTGCATCCAAGTTGCCCATTAAGGCAATACCTGATTTCAAAGACTTTGCCAGCCCAGGAAACAGTCTTATGACATTTCTATCAGACTTGTGACAGTAGAAGCCACATTCTCTTAAAAGCTAAATACATTGTTCCCAGATGTTGGCCCACAATGTGCTAAAAAAATCAAAAACGTTCCCAGAGATCTTCAATCCTAAACGTTTCCACATATTTCCACTGACGAGTACACTCTAGATTTGCAGATTTTTGTGAGAGTAAGTGACGATGGAAACTTCCTGCAAAGATGTTCTCTTTATAGGCAGAGCATCACCTTTCACTAATTAACTCTACCACATTATAAATTTGTTATTATTGACTAATGCTGTACAACCTGTGAGATACTACTGTATAGGGCTCACCAGCCTGTCCTTCCTTACCTCTGGTTGTTATATGGTGCATCCTTATCTTCTTTAGGGACATAAACTGCAGGACTTTGTCCACATTCTCTTTCATCTCTGCATATGTAGATGGGGCACTGTGGACATCAGTCAACCTCTCTCCCGCTACAGGCAAAGAAAACAATAAAAATAATGATAATGACAATCAATAATGCCTTAAATATCTTAAAATAATGCATCAAGGCAATGCCTTATTTCCTATTTGTTACCGCAACAAGCCAGATCACTCAATTATTTTGTCAATTCCTGGGAGCGCTTACGTACAACGCCACTACCATTTATAGATAGTGAACACCAGCATTCAAATGATAGCTTTCACTGCATTTAATGTACTGTAGATACCCTTTTTACATCATTTCACTATGACACATCATCAAAGAAAATAATTATCAATCATTGGAACAAACCCATCATAATCATCATCATCTGTATCAACAACAGCATCAGCAATAAAACAACAACGACAACAACAACAGCAACAACGACAACAAACACCATCATCTCCACAACACAATATCAACAATAACAATATCGGGAACACGATCACTACCATAGCACAATTTCAACAACAAAAACAAGATCAAACCACCATCACCACCACAACAACACAATATCAGCAACAACAATAACAATAACAACGAGATCCAAACATCATCATCACCACAGTAGGACACTAACAACAACACAAACTGACTTACCAATGACCTCAATAAGATCTATCAAAGCCACTCCATCTCTCACATCATGCCGCAAGTCCTCCACAAGATGTGCCCCAGGTTTCTTCTTTAACTGTGAGTTCACCCAAGCTACATAGGCAGTCAGTTGTTTCTGCAATAGGAAACGATCAGACTAAATTTAAAACTTGGATTGTAAAAAGTTCATAAAACAAGACATCTGCTGTTTTCATCATCAGATTATGGGTGGTGGTGGGCAAAGGTATCCTGGATTCAGTCAGAGAAATGATCAAACAAATAATACATAATTCGCAGTTCAACAGAGCGTGCATGATGCACTGATGTAATGTAGTTGTTCTTTTTTTCAGTAGATCAGATACCACCACACAAATCTGATAACAATAAAGCAATTACTGCTTCCATCTGAAACAAGATCGTGTGCTAACACAAATCAAGTATCAGTACAGGCATATCTGAAAGCACTCCATCACATTTTGTGTCCTTGGAGGGTTGACAGTCCCTTGTTCTGAAAAATGTTAACACATACAAAATGAAAACCTGAAAACACGGAGAATAGAAATGAAATCTGCAAAGTCCAATATAATAAAAGAAATGATGTCATAATACAAGAAAGCAATCATGACAGCAAAGAATCACAAACCCTTAATTTATTATTCTGCTTCTTTTACCTGTACAAATTAATGAGACTTGACATTGTTTAATATAGTTTGGAAGTTGGAAGTGACTATTCTGTTTCTTTTACCTGTACAAATTAATGAGACTAGACATTGTTTAATATTATATTTGGAAGTGGGAAGTGACCACACCGATATCCTGGCCACGCCTATATAGGAGCTGGTACAACTTTGAACATAAATATGAAAAGGGCGGGGGAGAAGTAAATGACAGAGCAGGAGAGAGAGAGAGAAAATGAAAGAAAGAGAGGAGAGAAAGAATGGTATTTACCCGGAACATGAAGTTACATCTGAGGCGAGCTCTTGACCAATCGCTCGTCATGGTCTATCATACTGACCACAACTGATGTGACAGTTCACACTCACAATGATATCTTTCACCCGATCAAGTTCAAAGGTCATCCATAACTGTGGCCTCTACTGATAACTTTTAAAACCCTTTTTCCGGTACAATACTCTATGTCACCGCCAATGATAAGTTCAAAGGTCAAGTTTTGTCACAGAGTAGATGATGATCAGTGTACATCTCAATGGTGTATCCTTTGTACCAGTCATGTCACTCACTCATTCCAAGTATGAAGTAAGAAATTCACCTTTCTGAATCAACCAGCAAGGACAAACAATCCTGGATTTGTCATAACCTAAGAGTGAGGGTGTCAGTGTCCATGATAAGTTGAAAGGTCAAGTTTTATCACAGACTAGATGATGATCAGTGTACATCCCAATGGTGTATCCTTTACAAGTCATGTCATTCACTGAATCTAAGTATAAAGTAAGAAATTCACCTTTCCGAATCAGCCAGTAAGGATAAACAATTCCGTATTTGTCATGACCTAAGAGTGAGGGTGTCATCACCCATGAGAAGTTGAAAGGTCAAGTTTTATCATAGACTAGATGCTATTTAGTTGACATCCCAATGATATCTCCTTTGAACAAGTCATGTCACGCAACGAATCCAAATGTAAAAAGTAATTCACTTTTCCGAATCAACCAACCGGGACAACCAATTCCGTAATTGTCATGACCTAAGAGTGAAGGTGTCACCGCCCATGAGAAACTGAAAGGTCAAGTTTTATCACATACTAGATATTTAGTACACATCCCAATAGCATATTACCTCCTTTGTACAACTACAAATCATGTCATTCATATAATCCAAGAATAAAGTAATTCATTCATCTTTCCGAATCGGCCCACCAGGGCAAACAAACCCGTATCTGTCATGACCTGAGAGTGAGGGTCGAAAGCCTGAATGACTGAGCAATCCTTACAGTTACTGGTAAAAAACATTGTGATTGGAAAATAAAGCTACGATGTAAATATTTAAAAAATGGCTGTCGACTGGCCTAATTAAGCCATGTGGAAAACTTTTTTTAGCTTTTCAGAAAGATCAGGGATGAGACATGCAGTCCATAGAATTCTATGAACTCATTTCTTGAATCCACGTCAGTTCTGACAGCACAAGCCATGAGGACGTGAGTCAGTGGGTCTGAACGTACTCAACAGCATCAAACGATCGATCAGGTGACCTGGATTTCTTCCCAGGTACGACGAGAACAAATGCGGCATCCATTAGAACATTACTAAGCCCACTCACTTCAAAATATTTCTCCACAGCCTGTGCGTCGAGACAGAATCACCAGTGTCAAGTATGAACATGTGAACTTACAAAGTATGACTTTACCATACAGCTGTCGCAATAACAAATAAAACTGATCGATTAAAATAACCTACTTTCCTACCGGCTCTATGAAATCATTGAAATGTCACTGTCATTCTATAGGTTAAAAATTGAAAGGGAAGTCACTCAAGTGAACCATGCAAGGCAACGGTCTTCCATCTCCTATCGCCACAGATCCACTACACCAACTGGAAAGGGCGGACCAAAGCCTCACACTTCACAGATCAACTAAGGGCGGTCCAAAGTCTCAGAGATCAACTGAAGGCAGACCATGCACCAGTGAACAAACACTTCAACAGAATTAATCCTGTGCATGGATCAAACTATCGGCCTTGTACCCACCACATGGAGTTAGTTTGTTGCAGGAGCCTAATTGGTAAAATAAAAAAAAAATGGACTATCAGAGGCAATAATAGTAGAGTATAAAATATCCTTTGGACAGACTGTGTAGAAATAATCGCATAACATGAAACCACACCACAAAAGTGGTGAAATCCAGTCCTGAATGTGTAAAGAAAATTACTGTTGCAGGCACTGTTTCCCAATGGCTTCAGCGGATTTTATTTCTGCGGCCTATGGTCTGCAAAAGAACGCCAAATTTTTAACCTCTTTTCATTAAATTAAAATTGTGAAAACTCTAAATGGAGAATCCTCACCGTAATCAGTATATAAACCGAGTACAGTGGTGGCATCAGACCTGCGGACTAGTCTTAGCCATCTCGGAGTGTTCCTGTGGTCCGAGGAGAAAATGTTATTAAATGGCTCAAAGTGGCTTTTACAATTTGGCTCCTGCAACCTCATGTACCACCTGCTGCTCTACTGCCTACGACTAACAGACCTGCAATGCAAGCTCCTTTCAAAACCCTGAACCATTGTCAAAACACTAAGCACATCAATGACAAAACTGAGGAAGACATGCACAGTTGTTCAACTTCTCACAATTGAAGAGTCTTTATCGTCATTATTATCACTTCCTACGCAGCGGTGACTGTCCTCTGTGCATTTTTGAAATAGGTGCTTTACAGCAGACGATCAAAGAGGAAACCTACTGCAAGGCCCGATTAACATTATGTAAAGGTCCTAGAACAAACAACAACAACAAAAAAAAAAAAAGCCGCCGGTCCCATCGACAACGGAAAAAAAAAATATTTTCAACTTATACGCAGGACCCTCAACCTTTTGAGAAGGGCTAAAGCATTTATGTCCATGTCTTTGAGTATCGTGAAGCTCAATGGCAACTGAATTATCTATCCCAATAATCAACACCTATTATTTCCCCGCTATTCACAATATAAATGTCTTCAGAGGAAATCTTCACACACTGACTGACAACGAACACGCGATGAATCTTGCGTCGTGATAGCAGAGGACCGTGACCCTTGACCTTTCTGCAAGTCTGTCACAGAGATGCATCAATCAGTGACAGCGATCGATCTGAATGGCCTAGATTCGCCTGCTGCCGCAATAAAATAT